>JAPKLW010000512.1:182-84328 GCA_026898455.1 Plectranthus barbatus
AACCCTAGAACCTGTTAAGGGTTCTAGCCTAACATAATTGAAATAAATATAAACAAGCTTACTTGAATCATTAAAGAAATAGGAACCTTGAATGTCTTGAAAAAACTCCAAAGCTCAATTATTCTAAGTGTAATAAGGCATAAAAGAAGTACAAAAACAAGTCTAATGGTTGTGCCTAAGAGTTCATATTTATAGAGGGAGGAAAATACCTAATTTGAGTATTGGGAAAATATAGCAAAAACTGCCAAAACTGGCCAAAAATAGCCTTTTCGGACCTCCGTGTCGATCGACAGCCTGCCTGTCGATCAACACAACCATCCAGTCGAAATCTGAGCTGAATTTTGTGATGATTTTGCAATTTTGACCTCTGTTTCGATCGACACAAATCCTGTCTCTCGACACAAAAACATCTGTCTGCGCAGTCTCACGGTTTTGGCCATAACTTTTGCTCCCGAACTCCGATTGACCCGATTCCAGTTGAGTTGGAAAGCTAACTCAAAGATATTTCCATCCACGTGCTCCATTTGATCAGATTCCATCTTTGGAAGAAGTCGTGACTGTTCCTTTGAACATCATCTGCTTTCGGTACGGATTTCCAATGAATTTGGCCTAAAATCTGCAAAAATCACCCATCAAAGGCATAACACCCTCCAAAATAAACTCATGCACAGAAATAAGTTAAAACATAACATAAAGCACTTGAAACAATGGAGAAAACTATAGATAAATGAGTATAAATATGATCTTATCAACCACTGGCCACACCAGATGAGATCATAAGAACTTTCCGGATCTACAAGCGTTGTTGTGGGCATAATTTGGGAGAGTTTCTAGATCATTACCATAAGCTCTTGAAAGCAGCGAATAAATGTGGAGTAACTCACTATGAAGGTATACGAACATTATTGGATATATTGCCACCTGAGTTGAATAGTTAGGCTCGAGATGTCCCTTTGTTTCATTCAGGAGCTCAGTCCCACATACAATCCGTTGGGTGATTTCCTTGGATTTATCGAATTACGGCAGTATCAGTTCATCACCATAAGGAGCGCACCTGTGGGACATTACTTTCCTTATCTTGAGAATGTTCGACTGGGTTTGGAGCAAGATATACCGATAGTTTTGCCTGCACATACGCCGATAGGGAGGGTGCGACGTACTCATTTCTTTGACTCAGAGGCAGGACCATCGGTACCACCTCCACCTGTTGCGCCTATACCACCAATAGCTGGAATTACACCAACCCAAGATGTCCCTTCTGATGATCTAGTGGTGTCTCACAGAGACAATCAGGCACAAGACCTTCCTGTGAGGAAGCGTCTTGATGCACAATAAAAACTCATGCGAATTCTTAATGCACACTCAAGGTTTAATTATCAATCAAAGTTCTTCTTCCCTTCGCCCACTAGATTATCGGGATACTACGTCAATGTCTAATAGCTAGGCAATACACAATCGTTGAGTAATTCCTATCAAACTAGGCATTAATTAAAACTAAACTAACAACAATTTCTAAACAATAAGCCAAACCAACATTCATCATATTGAATTCTCAAAACAAGCAATCTATTTCCTCAACACTTTGGTAGAACAAGAGAATCAAACAAATACTCAAATGAGATAGATAGGATGTTGAATCAAACGTAGATATAATCTAATTAGGTTGATTCATTAATGCAAACACATTTTAATCCCTAGAAGGATGATCAATTCACTCATTCCTAGCCAATCCCCACAGTATCGGTGAATCAACCGTAGATGAAATTAGAAATCTAAAATAGTTACGTTATCGACCCCTAACTCACTCCAAATAGCTTGTGAATTATTGACCTATGCACTTCCTCTGCACATGGATTGGATCGAGTTACATATGAAGACATACTATTCACAACACGCCTGTTCGTGTATTGGCTGCAATAATTGTGTCAATTATCACCTAGATTAGCTCTTACCTACATCTAGATGAATAGGAACAGGCTCTAGCATGCTTCAATCACAAAGAGGGAGGTAAACAATCAATAATCAAACCTAATCATCATACATCCTTGTTCAAATCAACATTCAAGTGGAATTAGAACAAGATACCTCTCAATTGTAATAATACAAAGTTGAATTGAAATAGATCAATTACAATTGATAAGTAGAAAATGAAATCTTCCCCAATTGTATTTGTTTGGTCTTGATCTACCCCTCTAATCTTCAAATCTTCACCAAGGATTGGTAGAAATGCTCTTGGATACCTTAGATTAGGATTGAAGATGGTGGAGAATGGAATTGAAGAGAGAAATTATGCCTAAAAAATGATAAAAATGCAAAAAGTACTCATCAAATGCGAATTTTGTAGGAACTGAGTCTACAATAGGCGACATGAATCGCCATTTATTAAAACTCCGGATTCGATTTATGGATATCAAAATAAATATCATGAAAAATAGTAAATGCCCTATGCATGCTCCTATTAAGTTTAATTCGTAGATTCAAAGGAATACCTGAGACTCCAACGATTGATCTAAAGATCTAGATCGATGATGGCAATGAAGATGGTGCAGATCTGGATTTAGAATCGATCAAAGTGATGGTGTTTCTGCATATCTGATCTTCTGATCTATTCCCTTGCTCGATCCGGAAATCTGGAGAGGATACGCTACCGGATCTACAGCCGCCCACTCTCTGACAACCTCTCTAGGGTTTCTGATTTGAAACTTCAAAACTTATATGGGAAAATGAGAGATTCATATATTTATATAGATCTGAGAATGGGCTATTAGGGTTTAATAAACCTTAATGGGCTCTGAGCAGTGTTGGGCCAGACCAGGGATCAAATGCAAATAATAAAGTGGGCCTCCTATTAATTAATTCCATGTTCAACCCAGAACATAATTAATTAATAAACATTAATTCATGCCACCAGAGAATTAATGCTGACCTGCCCCTTTATTACCACGTTATTAGGAACGGGTTGCATTGACTTGGTTAATCCCCATATTTAAGGTTTCAGACATTCATTAATTAATTCAACGTATGACAATTAGCTGTAATTAATTAATCTCTTATTATTCCTGAGTAGTACCACTCAACCCTTATTGCTTATGCTTGAATCAATGATTCAGCCTGCAGGACTTAGCATAACGAACCTCGTGAGCTTCCCAGGGAATGTCACCATCCTGAAACGGATATGTTATCTAAATCCAGCCTGAGGAAACCCCACACAAGCTGCCATCACCCAAGATGCAGATATACGAGTACATGTAAGACTCTCCACCATAGCAAGTCAAAGTGATAGTCAACCCATGTGTGCCCCTCTGCTTTCAATAGACTTTAGATTCTACCAAGTTACCGAGATCTTTACTCATTCATATGTCAAGTAAAATGGTTCATCTCACTGTTGATCCTATCAATACATTGAGATGTACCGGTCACACAAAGCAGTCAAGATAAACCACTTATGGACTTGTGTGCCGCAGCCTAAATCGACAGCCAAACCAGTAATTGTCTCAGCTGTGATAACTGTTTATATCTCGCTAGGTCGAATGATCTATACGATCTTCTGTGATCTCTTACACAACGTATGATCTCCCTATCGACGAGATAACTGGATGTGTTTGTTCACATCGTATGATTGTTAATTCCGACAGGAGTTGTTTATTGCAAGTCATTAATGATTACCAGTTTATCAAACATAACGTTTCCTAATATACGAATCATAATGCTTTTATGTATACAATTCCAACAAATTTCCCTTTTTTATAATGAGTTTGCAGAGTCGCAGGTCAACCCATCCAAGATCAAATCGCGTGGGATGACTCTAAATTGAATAACCGCCAAGGGAGCACACATCGGATCGACCGGGATGAGAATTGCTCGACAAAGATTTGCCTCTTAAATGGGCAAATCGGTCAAGCTCTGCAGGACTGCCCGGGATGTGCCTCTGTTCCATCCAGATCAGCCGAGCTAGGCAGAAATCGACCGAGATCTTTCTCTGTTCAGCTCAGATCAGTCGATCAAAAAATGGATCAACCGAGATTTCCCTCTAAAATTTGTCCTGCTGCTTTTCCTGCTCCTCTTGGTCGATCCTAACCCTCTTTGACTATCGGATCTAGCGATTTCCTCCAATACATAGCCAAAAATGTTGATTTATGCTCAAAACCTAACCTACACCATCCAAAACACAACAAAAACAAGCCGAAAGCATATGATATGGTAGCAAAATGGCCACAAGCATGCATGCACAAACATCGAAATACAGGTCATTTTGCGCACATATCATAATCCCCAAAAATTGAACCTTTGATTGTCCTCAATCAAAACAAAGTAAAACAATCATTCTACCTCGTGCAATACCTTATATCCCATCTTGATTTTCTTAGCATGTCCAAGTCAAACGAGATTATCACCTAACTTTGTGACATGGTTAATGGTAAGGACTCAAACCACTCATCAAATATGGATACGAGAAATGAAATCACTCCCTCAAGTGTTTAGGGACAATGAGAATCACTCAAACACAAGATATAGAGCTCGAGTTCCATAGGCTTGCATCCATTCTCACCACTATACTACGAGTTAGCTCCTAGAATCAAGAAGGTCATTGCTTTGGTTATAACGTGGCTAACTAAAAGGTAGGTGGTTTTGGGCCAAAGTAACAAAACTCCTCAATTTCCCAAGAACCCCCCAAAATGTTATCATCACCACAAAACCCAAGGTCATTTCTCAAACTTTTCTTTCCTTTTCTTTTTCTCTTCATTTTTTTCTCTTTTTTTTTCTATGGCACCATCATTTTGATGGGTTATGTATACAGAAAGCATTTATTACAATGAGTATACAACGATTTATTTCTTCTATCTGTCAAACAAACTTACATGCATGTAATAATGGTATTCTCTTCTCTCACCAATAGGGACGATCTTACGGCGTGTTGTAGATCGTAGAAGATAGTATGATCAGTTGACCTAGTGAGACACAAACCTAATCACAGTCGAGACAGCGTATGAGGATACGTGTGTCCGGATGGCTGCGGCATTGTCGGAATAAGTAGTCTGTCCAGGTTACTTGACATGCTGGTACGCAAGGGTGGCGTATTGATGGACCGTAGTGAGATGTGTTCGACTGTCTGACATCAGCGAATACAAGATCTAGTTCTTGATTGAGTTCAAACCTTAACGAAGGTTCTTGAGTAGCAGTAGTTCATGTTGTACAACCTAAGATTGGGTTTAGGTAACCATATCCGAGTAATAGGATGGGGACATTTCCTGAGGAGCTCAATGGCATTCATTGTGCCAAAGTCCTGCAGGTTGATTAAGTTCAGGCACGAGTGATTAGGATTGAGTGGTACTACTCAGGAATAATAAGATATTAATTAATTGTAGATAGAGCTTGTCAGAAGCTCCGATTAATTAATGAATGTCCGGTAACCTTAAATATGGGTATTCTCAATTAAATGCAACCCGTTCTCATAATGTGGTAATAAAGGGGTAGGTTGGTATTAATTCTGTGGTGAAAAATAATTAATATTACTTAATTAATTGTGTCCTGGGTTGTGGACATGGGAATTAATTAATTTTTAGGCTCACTTCATTATTTGCATTAGGTCTCAGGTCTGGCCCAAAGTAAATTTGCTGAATTGAGCCCAGCAGCTCATTAGGGTTAAAACCCTAGTTCTATAAATAGACATCTCTCTCTCGGATACCCTAGCCACCTTGAATACAATTCAAATAAGTGAAACCCTAGAGAAAGAGGAGAGTGGGCAACGGATATCAGTGCAGAGGGAGGAGAATTTCAATTCTGTCCTTGCACAACTACAGATCTGTGGAATCCTCACCAGTAGCAGATCTGAACAGTATTGGGATACAACCCTGAAGATCTAATCTGGAGAACAGATTCCTCTTATATCTTTTTCATTAATTAAATCTTGAAATTGGAATCCATCTAATTTTTGTTTCCGCATATTTAATTAATTCGTGGTTGATTCATGTTTTGGAATTCTAACCCGAAAGATCGGTACAAAGACTACGGAATTAAGGTAATCTCTATTATCCACGCATTAAATTCATAGGAGCATGCTAGGGTTTTGTGAATTGGTATTGTGAACAATAAACCATAAATCGATCTGGCTTATTTGGATTTTGTGATTTGGTTCACGGATAATTCCTTACACATTTCATTTTTTCTTTTCTTTTGGGTGCCTATTTTTTTTAAAGTCTTGCACCATTCTTTGCCACAAAATTTTGTAGGTGAGTCATTTTCTAGGATTTTCATCAATCCTCTTCATTTCTTTCCTTTCATGCCTCATCATTTACAATATCGAATACCAAACAATTCCCAACCCAAACTCACATCACCTTATTCACCCTCATACTATCTTCCCCCCCAAACTTGGTCATAATAATATCAAAGAAAGTTCTCTAATAAAGCACATTCACGGGGTCAAAGATATGTAAGGCAAATAATAATCAAAATAAACAACTTATACTCCCGATGTGTTAGGTAGGACTAGGAACCGATGGCCTAATATCATTTTCTAGTCACATACTCATGGTAATAGATCGAGAACGGATGCATGTTCGAGACTTCTCGCTCTCAACCTTGCCTCTCACAAACGAAAAAAATATGACAATATCAAATCTCAAATCTCACAGCTTTTGTCAAGTCCAATGCATTAACCAAACACAAAACTCAGCAATTCAAAATTTAGACTCAAACATGCTTCGACAACTAGATTCCGCCGTATCATAGGTTTAGGTAAAATTCAAACTTCACCTAGTAAATCATGATCCAATATCAAGCCTAGTTTGGGTTCATCACACACACACAAGCACAAAAACAATCTAAAAACAACAACTAAATGCAACGAATCTAAATGGCAAGAGAAATGATAAAATGCGTTACCCATCGGTGCCACGATCGAACCGCTTCTACAATGCCTTATGTACCTACTAACATTAACACAAACACCACCAAACTTTGAGCATAATTTATACCATTAAGTTCTCATTTCCACCAATCATACCACCAACCAACAATCAAGATACATAAAACTTTATCCACTAGTACCACCATTCAAACCAATCCATTCATCACATCCATAAACCAAGCAAAATAGGAAGTAGATATTCATGCCAACTCATCAATAATTCCATACATCCACATCATACCATCAAAAGACATAATCCCAATCTAAATCCAACATCCAAATCCTGGGTGAAATATCAATATTAGTACAACCAAATCGAATCAAATCCAACAAAGGAGAAATCATCCAACAAAAATAACTAAATGCAAGATATAAAGGAGTAAGAGAGGAGAAGAATAAACCAAGACACCGGCTACCGGCACATCCCCCCAAACTTAGTCAAGTTAGACTAAGTTTGCAAAACGGTGGACGATGCATCATCAATCCTCTCGATCTTGTAGTTCCTCCTAACAAACACAAATAAAAAAATAACAATTTATTCAAAATCAAAACAACTAAAAGCAATTAAACAAAAGAAAGAAAATTGGTTGGGTTGCCTTCCAACAAGCGCTTCAGTTAACATCGGTAGCTCGACGACCTTACCACATCATCCATTATCGAAAATCTTGTGGGTTTTTAAGATACCATTCTCTCTTAAGCGGACCTTACATGTAAGCAACTTGTTTACCATGTCCTTATGCCTCTCTCATCCTTCCAAGGAGGTGTGAATGACTCAAAAATCATGAATGGAAAAGGTGATGCTTCCTTTGTTGATTTTATCTCCGATCCATCGTCCAAATGAATCACCACCACAAGAAACTCATCAATCCGTTCATCCAACTTCTGTACCGAGTGAATGATAAAATCCTTCTCAACTCTCGCGACAAAAATATCTAGTTCACTTTTTAGCTCTTCCTTCATTGGCTCCTCAAACCCTCCATCACATTCCTTGTTTGTTATCAATCTCTCATCTTCTAACAAACTTACAATGGTCGATTCATTTTGCATTTCTTCCGGTGAAGGATCTAACCCTTCTCCATGTATTCCAAGATTTGCACCGGCTCCTCAATGTCTTCATTTACCTCATCTTCTTGAAGTAACACTTTTCTTTCCTTCTCCGGTTCATCTTCTTGGACCTCCACTATTTCTCCTTCCTTCACCTAATATATCTTTTCTTGCTCTCTTTCACTTAAATGTTTAGCAATGGTTGAGAGTTGTGCTTAAATATCTTCAAATATCTCCTCGCATTTTTCAAACATCTTTTCTACTTCCATGTTCATATGCATCGTATCAACCCTTTTTCCTCTTATAGAAGCCTTCCAACTTTTATAATCGGCATTTCCATTCCCCACTAGTTGATTCCAACCATTGTAGTGATATGTCGGCGAAGAATAATGAAAAGGATTCGTATACATCTCACCATAATCATGTTGAGAGTTCCAATGATCGTTCCCCCACCTTCGATTTACAAAATTCACCTCCTCCGGATAGTCTTCTTCCTTTTTCGTTCTAACTTCTTTCAATTGATAGCTACATTCCCCATCATCTCAAATACCATCCAGAGTGGCTTTTCTGGTCTTTGTCTTTACATGATTTTGGCTCTCATCACCTCTAATTGCCTTTCAAGCTCATCAATCCTCTCTGCATTAACTCCTCTTTGAATCTCCATTTTAGCTTCCACTTCGAACAACCGAGCTTTGGACCTTGTGAACTACACCACCTTCAAGAATCCACAAGCTCCAATCAACTGACAAAAGAAAAAACAATATTAAACCAAGTATTTAATCACACAAACAAAAAATCAAACACCTGGCATAGAAGCTTTACTCTTCCCCCAATATCTACCAACCTACTAAATGAAGTCCCCAACTATGGCACCAAAAACATGATGCACAATAAAAACTCATGCGAATTCTCAATGCACACTCAGGGTTTATTTATCAATCCAGGTTCTTCTTCCCTTCACCCACTAGATTATCGGGATACTACGGCAAAGTTTAAAAGCTAGGCAATAAACAATCGTTGAGTAATTTCTATCAAACTAGGCATTCAATTAAAACAAAATTAACAGAAATTTCTAAACAATAAACAAAACCAACATTCATCATATTGAATTCTCAAAACAAGCAATCAATTTCCTCAACACTTTGGTAGAACAAGACAATCAAACAAATACTCATGTGAGATAGATAGGATGTTGAATCAAACGTAGATGTAATCCAATTAGGTTGATTCATTGATGCAAACATATTTTTATCCCTAGAAGGATGATCAATTCACTCATTCCTAGCCAATCCCCTTAGTACCGGTGAATCAACCGTAGATGAAATTAAAAATCTCAAATAGTTACGTTATCAACCCCTAACTCACTCCAAATATCTCCTAAATTTTTGACCTATGCACTTCCTCTGCACATGGATTTGATCGAGTTTCATATGAAGTCATGCTATTCACGACTCATCTATCCGCGTATTGGTTGCAATAATTGTGTCAATTATCACCTAGATTGGCTCTTACCTACATCCAGATGAATAGGAACGAGCTCCAACATGCTTCAATCACAAAGAGTGAGGTACACAAACAATAATCAAACCTAATCTTCATACATCCTTGTTCAAATCAACATCCAAGTGGAATAAGAAGAACATGCCTCTCAATTGTAACAATACAAAGTTGACTTGAAATAGATCCATTACAATTAATAAGTTAAAATTGAAATCTTCCCTAATTGGATTTGTTTGGTCTTTATCTACCCCTCGAATCTTCAAATCTTCACCAAGGATTGGTAGAAATGCTCTTGGATACCTTGGATTAGGGTTGGAGATGGTGGAGAATGGAATTGAAGAGAGAAAGTATGCCTAAAAATGTTAAAAATGCCAAAAGTTCTCATCAAATGCGAATTTTCCCTTTTATAATGAGTTGGCAGAGTCCCGGATCGCTCCATCCAAGATCAGATTGCCCGGGATGGCTCAAAATTGAATAACCGCCAAGGGAGCCCATATCGAATCGGCTGGGATGATTTGCCTCTGAGATGGGCAGATCGGTCGAGCTCTGCAGGATCGTCCAGGATATGCCTCTGTTTTGGCCAGATCGGCCAAGCCAGGCAGAAATCGACCGAGATCTTTCTCTATTCAGCTCAGATCGGTCGATCCAGAAAAGGATCGATCAAGATTGCTCTCTGAAATTCTTCCTGCTGCTTTTCCTGCTCCTCTCGGTCGATCCTAACCCTCTTTGACTCTCGGATCTAGCGATTTTCCTCCAATAATTAGCCAAAAATGCTTATTTATGCTCAAAACCTAACCTACACCATCCAAAACACACAAAACACAAAAACACAACAAAAACAAGCCACAAGCATATGATATGGTATTAAAATTGCCACAAACATCCATGCACAAACATCAAAACGTAGGTCATTTGTCGCACATATCACATCTCTACATAGCGAGAGATGTTGCACACATCCGAGAGGTGGTTGTTATAAACTGCTCCGAGGAAGACCCATACAAGGACATTTGGTCTAATGATGTTTTTGGCCATGATGATGGTGATGCTGATGATGAGGGTGCCCAGTCTGGAGGGTCCCCTCAGGACAGTTCTTCTACAAGATAGCTAGGAGTTACTCGTATGTAGTTAGTTGTTGTAAATCTTTTGATGTATATAGATGTAGTATTATTATTCTGTAAGTGATTCCAGAGTATGGACCCTATCTTTTTGCTCATAGGCCACTCCGTAGTAGTACACTAAATGATGTTAGGGCTCTATAGGATAACATCATAGTCTGTACTAAAATCCTTGATGCCTGACTTCACATACACAAAGACCTCGTAGAGGCAAAAGAACTTTTAATGGCTTATCGTAAATATATGTGAAGTCCCCATTATGGGTTTTTGCTAAACATTCAAGTATATGTGTACCTTTATATGTTATATTTGTGAATGATTCTTATTAATAAAATGGATAATGTGGGCTGCAACTAATGCTGTTTTTGAAACTATGATTTTCAATAGAAATAGAATATATACCTAATATTTTATTTGGGTTGATGGTTGATTTACAAAATTGATGCAGAAGTCAATATGCAAGGAAGGGGAAATGGCCGAGGCCGAGGTCGAGGCCTAGGTAGAGGTCGGGATAGTGGTCGATGATGAGCTGGGCATTAACACGGAGCACCCGAGGCTCAACACCTTTCCTCTCCGCCACCACAATCTCTCCAGGGAATAGTTGAATTATTCATGAAGTAGAACCCACCGACTTTTAATGTTGAAGGAGACCTATCATATGATGAGAGATGGGTTAAACCTATTGAAAGAATATTCTGACTTCTTCAGTGTACGGACAGGGAGAAAGTCAATTGTGTCTCTTACGAATTGATTGAGTTCGACCGAGTTCTGTTGGGAAACTAGAGTGAAAACTATGACACCTAACCAATTGGAAAACGTTTCTTGGGAAGAGTTCAAGGAAAGTTTGTATGAAATACATGTTCTAAAAAGTTACCGTGAAAGGGAAGAGACAGAGTACAATAACCTCTACCAAGGAAAAAGGACTGTGGTAGAGTATGATAAACTTGTTAGTAGTCTTTCAAGATATGCTCCAAAACAAGTGGATACTTATGCTAAGATGGCAACAAAGTTTTGTTTTGGTTTGAAAATTGAGATTAGAGCTAGATTAGCATGCTTCGGGGAATTGTCTTATGCTGAATCTCTAAACCGTGCCTTAGACATTAAGGCAGCCTATGCAAGAGATAAGGTCCCACCCACCACTGCTATGCCCATGTTTCAGCCCCTCAGAGCCAAAATCAGAAAAGAAAATGGGAACAAAACTCTAGGGGTTCATCCTCCAATTTCGGAAATCAAAAGAAACAATGGCAGGGATTCACACCACATCAGCAAAAAATGTATCGAGGTGGTCAGAGCCACAGGCAGAATGTTGAGAGACATGATGCCTCTAATCAAGTGCGTATTGAGCCAAAATATTAGGGACTACGACCTTTCACTAGGTGTGGAAGAACTCACATTTAAATTTGTTCTGCTTTGATTAACACTTGCTACACTTGTGGTCGATTGGGTCACTATGCTTCGCAAATCAAGTGTAGAGCTCAAGACTATGCTCAGCGACAAAATCAGCAAGGCCCTAGGAATCAGATGAGAGCTATGCAAGGGCAACCTCAGCTACCACGACAAGAACAAGAACGAGGGTTCAGGGGACAACAAAATCAACAACAAAACCCACCCCACCAACCACCACAACCACAACAACAACGACAGCAACCACAACTCCAGGCTAGAGCTTATGCTTTATAGCAAGGGAAGTAGCCAATGGAAAATCAAGGTAACCTTGTAGGTATGTGATACGATCCTCGCTGAAAGGTTTGGATTGCAGCCCTGGATCTAGAGTTGACACGGTGTAGAAATGACTCGAACGAAACTGGAAACGGAAACAACAAACGGATGGAAGTTCAGAAACCCTAATTCAAACCCTTCAAATGACGTATTCCAGACGAATCTCATATACGCCCCAAGAAGCTGAATAACTAATGATACAAAATAGTAGAAGACACCACAATCGGATGTGTAAGTCCGACTGATAAGTCAATTCGAATTTCAAGGAATCCACATGAATTCTAGAGCTTACAGAATTGGAGAAATAAAATTACGAAATATTATTGAACTGAAAACTACATTTAATTCAAAAATAAACAGCCCTTATTTATAGGTGAAAAATGAAATATCTACTCCTAATCTATCAAGGAAATCAAATCTAAAAAGCATATCAAATCTTTCAAGATATACAACATGTATATACTAAAAATAACATCTAGAAAGTAAATAAAGTCTAATAATTAATTAAATTTTAAATTAAAATAAATCTAAACCCAAATAATATCAATTAAGCCCAGATTTCATAATTAAAGTAAATCATCTTGGCCCAATTTGATTTTCAAATCCGATGGGCTTCTTGAATAATTCTTCAGCCAAAATCTCTTTAATCAGCAATTGCTATCCATCTCTTAGCTTAATGGCCCTAGCTCTCGTCATAGGTCCACTAGAAATATGGACTCGATGTTGCTCTCGAACTGCACCTTGGGCTCCATCATTCCCCTCCTCTTGAAAAGGATTTGTCCTCAAATTCAAGCTATCACCTACATCAAAAGGACATAAATCAGAAACATTGAATGCATCAATCACATTATACTCACCTCGTAAGTCCAATTTATTGACATTATCATTCACTCTCTCTCTAAGACTTGAAATGGACCATCCCCTTGAGATAACAATTTCGATTGGCGTTGCAATGGAAATCTCTCCTTTCACATATGAAACCACACCCAATATCTTGGTTCAAACACCACCTTCCTGCATCCTTTATTTGCTTGTTTTGCATACTGCTCCGTGCGACACTCTATGTTAAGCCTTGCTTTCTCATGAATCTGCTTCACAAAATCAGCTTTTTTTTTTTTTGCTATCAAGGTTAGTAAACTCTTGCACAGGTAATGGAGATAAATCCAATGGAGTCACTGGGTTAAAACCATACACAATTTCAAAAGGTGAAAATTGAGTAGCAGAATATACAACACGATTATTAGCAAACTCAAGATGTGACAAACATTCTTTCCATTACTTAATATTCTTCTTAATCACAACATCATGAGCTGTCCCGTAATAAAACCAGTTGTTGCTGATACCTTCTTCTCGGTTCCTTCTTCCATAACCACAACTCTCAACAAAGTGTACCGAAGTCCTATTAAATACATCAGTTTGACCATCAGTTCGGGGATGACAAGTAGTAGAAAACAATTGTTTAGTACCTAACTTACACCACAAAGTCTTCCAAAAATAGTTATAGAACTTAGCATCTCTATCAAAAACAATGGACTTAAGAATACCATGCAATCTCACAATCTCTCTAAAGAATAAATCAACAATATGAGATGCATCATTAGACTTGTGACATGGAATAAAATGTGCCATATTAGAAAACCTATCAACCACGACAAAGATAGAATCACTCCCACGCCTAGTTCATGGCAATCCCAACACAAAATCCATAGAAATATCAGTCCAAGGTGTAACGGGAATAGGCAATGGAGTGTACAAACCATAAGAATTGGACCTAGACATAGTTGCTCGCAAGTAATACACCTTCCAGAAATTCTCTCAACATCACGTTTCATGTGTGGCCAAAAGAAATGAACATGCAAAACATCTAAAGTCTTAGCAACACCAAAATGTCCCATCAGACCTCCACCATGAGAATCTAACAGCAATAACTCACGTAAAGAACATCAAGTAATGCACAACTTATTTATTCTAAACAAATAGTCGTCATGCTTAAGATATTCTCCATGAGCAGAATTCTCACATGCAACATATATATCACCAAAATAAATATCAGACACATACAAGCTTTTAATGCACTCAAAACTATTTAACTTAACATCTAAAGTAGAGATCAAGGCATACCTCCTGGACAATGCAATAGCCACCACATTTTCTTTACCTTTTTATACTTGATTAAAATATGAAAATGTCTCTAATAACTCTATCCAACGCGCATGCCTCTTTTTCAACTTGTGCCGACACTTCAAATGTTTCAAAGACTCGTGATTTGTGTGAATTATGAACACCTTAGCCCACAAATAATGCTGCCACATTTTCAAGGCCCTCACCAATGCATATAACTCCTTATCGTACATAGGATAGGTCAAAGTTGCTCCATTCAACTTCTCACTAAAGTACGCTATGGGCCTTCTCTCCCGCTCAACACCGCACCAATACCAACTCCTGAAGCATCACATTCAATCTCAAAAGTTTTAGAAAAGTTAGGGAGAGATAGTGCCGAAGCATGTGTCAATTAGTATTTCAGCAACTCGAATGCTTTCTCCTACTCGTCTTCCCATTTAAACTCCACATTCTTTTGATTATCGCAGTCAGTGGAGCAGCATTGCAACTAAAGTGTGACACGAACCTCCGATAGAAACTTGTCAGGCCATTAAAACTTCTATCATCTCCAATGTTCTTAAGACGTGGCCAATCTTGTATAGCTCTAATCTTCTCCTTATCAACCTGTACAACATCTACACTAACAACAAAACCAAGAAACACAAGCTTGTCCGTGCAGAAGATACACTTTTTCATGTTAGCATACAATTTCTCTCTACGTAGTATATCTAAAACAGATCTCAAATGCTCTACATGCTCATCATGACTCTTGCTATAGATTAAGATATCATCAAAGTAGACAACTACAAATCTGCCTACAAAAGCACGTAAAACACAGTTTATAAGGAGTATAAATGTTCTAGGAGCGTTAGTAAATCCAAAAGGCATAACTAACCACTCGTACAAACCAAGTTTTCCCTTAAAAGAAATTTTCCACTCATCCCCCTCTTTAATCCTACTTTGATGATACCCACTCCTTAAATCAATTTTTGAAAACATACAAGAGCCATGCAATTCATATAGCATATCATCTAAACGTGGAATAGGATATTGATACTTTACTGTAATGTTGTTTATGGCTCGACAATTGCAGCACATTCTCATGGTTGAGTCCTTCTTGGGTACTAGTAGAACAAGAACAGTACAAGGACTCAAATTCTCTCACACGTGCCCTTTCGCTAGAAACTTGCCAATCTGCCTCTCCAACTCCTTTATCTCCCTCGAATTGGTTCGGTAGGCTGGCCTATTTGGTAGTGTGGCATCGTGCACAAAATCAATCTAACGTTCAATCCCTCAAATTGGTGGCAGTCCAACTAGTGTCTCATCGGGGAATACATCATCAAAGTCCTACAAAAGAGAATAATAGAAGGGTGTAGAGAATCCAGAGTGTTAGTTAAAACCAAACTCTTTTTAAAGATCAACATCACCATTGACTTCTTCTCCTTCACCGCCCATTTTATATCACTAGCCTTAGCTATAAACAATTGATGTACCACCCCTTTCTCCTTATTATCCCCATATTGAACCACCACACCTCTCTTCTTATTCTCCAACTCAAACTCCTTCTACAGCAGCACTTGATCTTCATAAACGTGTTTAGGAGTAAGAGGAACAAGTGAAAACTTTTCCTGATTCTACTCGAAGGAATACTTGTTCGTGAAGGCATCATGCTTCACTCGCCTATCAAACTGCCACGGCCGCCCCAACAAAATATGGCTCACATGCATAGGAACTACATCACATAAGACCTCATCCTCATACTTCCTAATATGAAATTGAACTTTCACTTGCTTTACCACCTTGATGACTCCAGTCTCATTCTATCACTTCAACAAATATGGCTTTGGGTCGTTGACCATAGGTAGTCCCAACTTCCTGACAATTGACTGACTAGCAACATTGGCGCAACTCCCACCATCTATGATCATACTGCACACCTTGTCCTTACTATGACATCTAGTGTGGAAAATATTTTCTCGCTACTCCACATCATCCACTATAGTCTGATCATTCATGGCACACCTCATAAAAAATTTAAGCACTGCAGGCGCTTCTATCTCCTCTTCATCCTCATTATCATCAAGATGTTCAAACGCGCGCATCTCCAGATCAACACACTCATTCTCCTTATCAATCACCACTCCCCCCCTCATCTCGGATCATCATGACCCTCCTATTTGGACACTCACTAGCAATGTGTCCATAGCCCTGACATTAATAACATTAACGATCATGATTTTGAATATCAGAAGTAATAGGTTTACCTTGAATCTTTGAATCTAGTCTAGGTGCAACAAATGGTTTCTTGTCGACTCGAGGCTGCTCCTCCTTCATCCATGGAACCACTACCTATCCTCTTGAGCTGATTCTCTATTTTAATTTCCATGTGCATCATGTCTTCAAACTGAACGTAGTGGTGCAATTCACTAGCGTTCCGGATGTCCCAACTCAGCCTAGCTAAAAACCATGCAATGGTTGCCTCCCTATCTTCTTCCACATTGGCACGAATCATGGCTATCTCCATCCCCTTGAAGTAGTCATCCATGATCCAACTACCTTGCCTCAGATTCTGCAACTTATTATATAGCTCTCTGTAAAAATGACTTGGCACAAAGCGCTTCCTCATAATTGAATTCATTCCCTCCAATGTCTCCACAGGCCGCTCTCCATTGCGCCTCATGCTTTTCACCAATTGATCCCACCAAACGAGAGCATAATCAGAGAACTCAACTGCTACCAACTTCACCTTCTTCAGCTAAGAATAGTTATGGCATTAAAACATCATCTCCACTTTTCTCTTCCATTCTAGATACGCCTCGGGATCATTCCTATTCTGAAAAGAAAAGATATTCATCTCGATCGTCGCAAAATTATTATCACATGCATCATCATCAACATCCTCTTCATAACTAGGATTTCGTCTCAGATGTGCGCCTCTTCCTCCACGTCTACCTCGTCCACCATTACCAGAATTATCCATATATGTATGTGATAGCTCCAATTTATTCATGCGTTCATCTATCCTGTCACATAATTCCACAAATACACTCTCCAGAGCCCTATCCAATTGAGATCGCAGCGCCTCCATTGTGTATTTAACTTTTCCTCCAAGGGTATTGTCTCCCATTCTTCCAGATGACTCATTTAGAACAGATTTTGACATCCTGCAAGAAAGGTTAGATAAAAAAAAAAAGGACCTCAGCACCTCACATACACTCATGTATCACTCAGTTATGTGAAGTCACTCACGCTCGTGTATCACACAGTATGTATGGCTTTTTCAGTCCCTCTAATAATCTCACCCCCTCTTTCCTTTTACCACTCAAATTCTCTTTCTAAAAGGCTCAAGAACCTTAAATCCCCAAATGCAAGAAAAAAAATTCAAAATTGACAAAATTAAATGAACCTAAATTACAAAAAAGGTTGTATAGAAATTGGACGAAAAGACTGGAAATGACTCAAGGAACTTAACGGACAGAACTAAAATTAACTAATTTTTTTGCCCAAAAAATTCAAATGTTGAAAAATTTTGGCCCAAAAATTGACTTTTCCCAGGACCACCAGAACACCCCTGGCAACCTAAAAATCAAACTTAAAAGTAATGAAAAGTAACTAAATCTAACCAATTTTTTTTAGGGTTCAAAGTCCCTTTCTTTTTTGTCTCTGTGGGTTTGCCTCTTTTACGAATAAAAGATGCAAATTATTTCAGGTAATAGGCAAGACACGAATTTAAGGTAATGATATGATATGTATAGAGATTTATGTGATCTGGGTGGAGAAAGATATGATGTGATATGGATAAGGGTGAAAAGACATGATATGAATGTAACAATATCTTTCAAGATACTCTAGAGTTAAGAAATCAAGATAACGAGAAAGGCTAATGACACTTCTTATACTACCCTGAGAGTACGAAAATGAGCCAAGATCTGAGAACGAGGTTCTAGTGGATTGGCATAAAATGAGATGTAGTGTTGTAAATTGAATTATGTCTAACGTACCCACAACTGAAGGCATAACACCAACTACTTCATCAAGAACGACAACTGCAAGATATTCCTAACTAGAAATGATAGCATATTACTAAGATTTGTCACAAGGTAACGAAGGTTTCAGGAGAGCAATGCAGCAATATGGCTCATTGTGGATGATTAACGAAGTGTGTTAACTTCTTACCAATTTGAATCACATATAATTCAAATAAATTAGCTCAACCAGTATATGTGAGAGATACTACGCCTACTTGGTGTACTAGTGTTAATGATGTTGAACAAATGAATGAATGCGAACACAAGAAGTTACATCATAAGTTTGACTTGGGAGATCAGAAGAATATATGAAAGTTGTAGATAATGAACAAATGTACAAGAATATGACTTGTGTTTCAAACAATAAAGATTTGAAAGTGATATTATGAGAAAGGTTCATGATGCACCATATACTGCCAATCCTTTAGGTACAAAAATGTACAAAGAATTAAAAACCATCTTTTGGTGGGACATTATGAAAAGAGATGTTGCACTTTATGTCGAGAAAAGATATTACCTGAATGACCATATGGGAAGTTGTAACAACTAGACAATACGGTATGGAATTAGAAACATATCTCCATCAATTTCATCATCGATTTACTAAAATCTCAGAGGGAAATACAAAGATATGGGCTATTGTGGGCAATTTGACGAAATGTTCTTATCGTTTCAAACTACATATAGTTTGATAAGTTCGCACAACTATATGCGAAGGACATAGTACACTCGCACGATGTACCCGTGACTATAACATTAGATCATGACTCTAAGTTTACATCTACGTTGTGGATAAATTTACAGAAAGAGTTAGGAGCCCGCATGAATTTCAGTATGGCGTTTCATTCGCAGACTTATAGTCGGTTTGAGAGAATGATTCACACACTCGTAGATAAATTGCAAACTATTATCCTGGATCGAGGAGGAAGTTAGAAGCCAATATTACAACTAATTGGATTCCCTTATAACAAAGATACAAAATTACTATTGGCATTGCTCCTCATGAGGCATTATACAAAAAGAAGTGCATATTTTCACCTTACTAGGATGAAGCGAACGAATGAAAAATGTTAATGAGAAATGATTAGGAATCCTAGAGCGGACACAAGTCGTATGCTGATACAAAGATAACCGAGCTTTATTTCAAAATGGGGGACATGGTAAATTTGAAACGTTCATCATCGAAAAGAATTAGCAGTTTTGGTTTAAGGAGTAAATTACGATCGTGTTTCGTAAGATCCTACGAGATTCTGGAGAGAATAGGCCCTGTGACCTAAGGATTGGTTTTACCGCCATGTTTAGGAAATGTGCATAACATGTTTCACGTGCCACAATTGAGAAAGTATGTATACGATCCTAAGCACATGATCCACCAAGAAGAAATTTCACTCAGTCCAGACTTGCAATATGAGGAGAGACCAAAAGCAATTTTGGATCAAAAGGTCTAAGTCCAACACATTGGTGAAAGTCTTGTGGAATCACCGTGGACAAGAAGAAGCAACGTGGGAAATTGAAAAGAAGATGAGAATAAAGTACACTATTTTTTAGGGCAAAATTTGTGTAAGGTGGGGTGAATGTAATATCGTAAATTTGAAATTAAGCCAAATATTGCTTAATTATGGATAAATTTGAATGTATGGGTATTTATTGTGCAATTAAGTCAAATTGAATGATAATTCAATTTGATCCACGTCGTTGCATGCATGTTCATATTATGCAAAATTACCTCTAAGGGTATTATTTAGAAAATCCTAGATGGATGGAGATGAATTTTACATAGAAACCCGAGCATGATGATTTAAGGTTTCTAGTGTTTTTTGTATTTTGTTTTAGTTCTAATTTGCACCAAAATGCTTTGTTTCTTAAACCGAGTTAGGGATTGCTAGATAGTAATTTATTAGAATTACTAGAAATCATCGGATTGAAAATCCGAGGTCCGTAGAATATTTTGTCACAATTTGAGTGAAATTGTTTGGGGCGAAAATCCCGATTTTAGAAAATTATGAAATCGTACCATTGTGTAGAGATTATATTTAGAGAATTTCTATGTTTGTTCATATTTTAATTTGGACATGTATGTCGATTTATAAATTTGTAAGGACGAATAACGATATTTATTACTAAACGAGCTTGAACAAAAATTTGAAACAAATTCATCGAGTGACCAAGGCCAAGGAAACATGTGGCACCTTATTAACCACACCACTTGTCCATTTTTTAACCTATTATTTTCAGATTAAGAGAGAGAAGTCAGGCAAGGAAAGAGAAAACAAAGAATTGTATTTCTCACTCTCTCTCCTATCACTACACACAGCCTCCTTTGAATCCGCTGCCGTTTCGCAATTTTCTAGCCGCTACAGCCAGAATCCAGCGAAGGTCATAAAAGAATAAAGAAATTAATTGTCAAGAGCTTTCCACGGAATACTTACACGCAAAAATCCATTGAGAAAATGAGAGAATTATAGCCTCCCGAGTTTTGTTGCGCAGGTATGTGCGATTTTGCAATTTTTGGTTTGAAATCATGTTAGATCTTGAAATAAACATAATATTCATGTTCCTTGTGACTCTAGGATAAATTTAGTGCCTTTGGATCATCCACCCATCATTATTTCGTCAAAGTTCCGCTGGAAAAGATTTCATTTTCTCTCTCCCCATCGCACAACCCCTGCCCAGCTTCTTGCTGCTGTTTTGCATTTTTCCTGCCAACTGAGCGTGATTCAGGTGATGCTCATAAAAGATCAATTAAATTACAAACTGAGGGCTTTCAAATGGGACCAAGATAACCTAATCCAATGAGAAACGAACGATTTATTGTTGTCCAAAGTCTGGCCGCCGGTAAGATGACAAAATAAATATTTCATCTCCGAATCATGATCAAACCCCAATGGATTGATGATCTACTTATATGCGCATGTTACCCATAATTTTTTGGTTCTTCCAGTACCCTTGGATCATCACCTCCATCGATGGAATGCCGGGAATCGTCGGAAGAATGGTTTGAGAGGTGAAGGATTTCACCATTCTTTTTTCACCAAGTTCTTGCATCTGGATCCGATTTATCAAGTTCTTGCATCTGGATCCAATTTATTCGTGTTTTTAGCACCCTAAGATGTTTATTATCATTTCTAGATGTTTGGTTTGAGTTGTAGAGGTTTGTTTTGGCCGGAATCGGCTGGGAAATTCATCAGAAAATGTTGTATGCTTGCAGCGCGTTTCTGGACAAGCATGTCGACTGACATGAAAATCATATCAACCAACATGCCAGTCAGCTTCACCAATTGTTGATTTTTCAATCCGTTTCGATAAGATATCTCATATCTTTGATATTTAAGCTTAAATACAATATTTAGGCATGTTATATACGTGTTAATGCACTTGATTATGTTTTTGAACATAGTTAATTGCTCGAATAAATATATGTAGATATGAGTACTAAGTTGGCCGTTTAATAAGTAAACGAGTTCTAAAATTGATGATTCTTAAACCATGGGTTAATTTGCTTATATAAACATGTTTAGATGAGTTACATGTGAATTTTGACTTACGATTGATACATACTACATTAAGTGGTTCTAGTTAGTTAGCCGAGTTAAGTTTGTTTGTTGTCGAACCTTGGGTTCGTTTGTAGTACCATCTGATATGATAATGGTCAATCGTTAGATAATTCTCCTGACCTATTGTGCGTACCTGTGTATCTAATTGAAGGGAACAAAGGGTAGCAAATCCAGCTTTCAAATACTTGATTACTCGTTTATTCACCCATGATATCTATAAGACAACCAGATGGGCTTCCCTATTAAACTAAAATGTTATTTCGGACCAAGAGTACTATTTGCGAAAATTATGTGAACATGTCATATGTGTGTACCTTTTTGTTTTGCATTACGTATCTGTCCTCTAAGCTGGGAAGACAGCTAGAGAGTATATGTGAAATCTGAGCCGTGGAATACGGCCAGAGCCTTGGGCATTTTAAATTCCAAGGTAATTATAGAAGTAGGCGTGCTTCCTAGTCACACCTATTAAAGTAGATAGTGTATGTGGAAATAAAACAAAGCTTGGTATTGTGAAATAAAATGATTTTGATAAACATGGAGATATTTCTACAAAGTAAAACCTATGTGTTATCGTTGGATTATGATATGAAAATTTAGAAAGTATACATGTATTTGTCGTTGTGTCCACTAGGTACATAATACTCAGCCCGTACATTATTTTTAAAATGTGCAGGTTAAGCGAGGAGGAAGAATGTGGAGGTGTGTGAGAAAGTGAAATTAGTGGTGACCATTAGGTCCCACTAACGAATGAAATAAATTCGGTGTTGTTGGTCCATGATCAGAGTTTCAATATTTGAAGCAGAAGTTTTTAATCAAGTCTTGCACTTTTCTTGCTAAGGTCACGACTCAACAGATGTTTACAAATATGTTTAAGCTCGAGTATTTGTTAGGTTCGTTGTAGATTATACCTCAACACTTGACGTGTTGGGTTTTAAATATAATCAATATATAACGAAATAAAAGCACTAAATGAACACATGATTTATAGTGGTTCGAACAATTGTTCTACGTCCACTCTTAAGTTCTCATGACCAAAAATTCGATATAGATTGATTACAAGGTCAGGCTTGATCTCTAACATTGAGTAGCTCCTCCGTCTAATCAGCGTACGCCTCAAGTACCTTTGTCTTCAACCTTCACTTTGCCGCTCCATAGAGTAAGGACAAACCTCCCTTCTCCTTGGACGTCGACACAGGAAGTTTTATAGTTCTTCCCGGAAACTTTCCTTGTTTGGCAGTTGCCTGTGATAATCACGCTTACAGAGCAAGGTGACTGCTAGATTCTTTTTAGGATAGAGAGAATCCAAAAGTTAACCTTAGAAATTATACTTCAGAGGTCTCGAGCTTAAAATATGAAAGCTTATATAAAAGCTTCAATCAAGTAAAAGCTCGGATGAGTTCGCGTATGTTTGAGAGTATTTTGATCTCTTCTTGTATTCTTTGTGAATAAATTTTCGCAATCCTCTGAATCTTCTCTAGATGATACCTATTTATAGGTGAAGATTCAAACAGCCGTTTAGATCTTATCCGTTAGACTTAGAGGGTTTGCTCGCCAATTTCTGTTCTTCCTTTTTCAAAGCACAGTGACTCTTGAGGTCTCGTTCATCTCTGATTTGCGTAGCTCCTATTTGTAGCCATCTTTGTCAGAACGGATCTTTTAGTTTGAATCTGGAAACCATATTTGTGTGTGTTGATTATTCTCCTTCATTATTCATCGGGTTTTCTAATGATTTAGATCCTTTTGATTTGCGACTTTGTATTATCTTGATTGTTGTTGAGTGTTTGCTGGCTATTGATGCTCTGCTGATCTTTCAGTAGTCTTGCTAAGATCCCGCAGCATGCTTGCTTCATTCCTTCATCATTCCATTAAGCATGTCCATCATTCCTTCGTGTTTGTTTCGCCTATACAAGGGTCTCCAGCAATCTTCAGAACTGATGATTCATTCAGCATTCTTTGATTCTTTCCTTCTAGTTGTATTACAACTCAAGTAGATGTATCTTGTACATGACTTTTACAATATGACTCGATACTAAATTGTTAGAAGCTAGATCTACAGAGCTTTGATGCACCAAAACCAATAAACATACAATTTAGATCAAGGGGTTGTAATATTTCTAACAATATTCCTAGCAATTTCTCCCTTTTTGGTGCGATCAAAGCCTCAATTCTAACTAACTGATCATGGGAAAGCTGATTACTGAGATTACAACATATTCCTATCAATTCTATTCTCAGTATCTCAACTCCATTAGACTCAGTATGATTCCTAAATGTTCCCCCTAAAAATATTTAGGGTATTGCATGATTAATATTTTTTTCTTCAAGTAAATGGTTTTTGAATCATTTATTAGATAAGTATAAAGCACATTCACACATGATTATCAAGCAGCATGCAGGAACAAATCACGCACATCAACAATCCACGCAATTTGTTGATTACACTGAATGTGTAAGTTAAGCTATATCAATTAATTCAGCATTGGACCATGGTTGTCTTCAACCTGGGTTAGTTTCCATTAAAAATGTTGTAATGAAGTACAGGAAACACACACCTAAATTGAAAAAAATTTGTTTTAACGCCAAAAGACTTATAACGAGTAGAGGAATTACTTCCTTGTCGTTGAAGATTCTAAATCCGAAGTATTTTTGGCACTTGAGGAGCCGGCGGAGGTTTTGTTCACATTCTTCAGGGTCTCGAGTGTCACCTTCATGAAGTTGTCCACCACAACTTTTCTCTCTTCTCTTCTGATTCGTTCTTTTTCTTCGATCCTCTTTCGTTCCTCTTTCTCTTCTTCATCTTGTAGCCTTCTCAAGTCTTCTTCCATTTTTCTTCTCGCTTCGAGGTTTCGAATCTTTCTTCTTGTTTCTTCGGTTGCTCTGCTTCCTCAGCTAACCTCTTCTCTTTCCCCTCTTTGATCGCAGCAAAAAGTCCGGTGAGAATGTCTCAAAATTATCTTACTGAATGCGATGAAGCTCCTCCTTAGCCTCGACTACTTGAGTTGTTACTTCAGCTCGCACGAGCGGCACCATCTGCTCCTCAATGCTTCTTCCTACCATCGTGTCAATGAATTGCTAGAGGTCCACCTGAAAAGTACTGGAGCTCAGAGGCTCAATTCTCAGGGCTGATTGTTCCTACGATAGCACAATTTTATTCCATGAGGTAGGTATGTTGGCAGTGATAGTCTGTGCTTGAGATGAAGTGGTCGGCGGATCCACGTCTGCTGTTGTGACAGGTTTGTTCTCCTGAATTATTTCTTCTTTAGCAGTGACTGTAGATGGAGGCCTAATGCTATCCACTTTGGATGACATATTCTCCAATGTGGTGCGTATGCGCTCCTTAAACTACATCATCTTCTTCTGATCCTCTTCTCTCTTGCTTGCGGCATCCTCTTTTGCTAGCTTTGTTTGCAGCTCAGCAGTTGTTGCTAATTATGTTCTTGTTGCTGGTGATTTGAAGTATTGAGTGAATGGTGGTGAGTCCTCAATAGCGTACTCAGATGGTGGCAACGAGCAATCTCCTGTGATTTCTCTGTGCACCTTCATCTTCTGTAATCGAGCAGCAACGTGCTTTTTTGTATACTACCTCTTAGATGTTTTATCCATCCAATCATTTGCCCATTCCTCTTCACATCGGAAATAGTTGGGACCCATCCTGGAAATCATGATTGTGCGGTCTTCGTAATGTAGTTCGTGGGTGGCATAGTAAAAGAATCTCCACCTCTTGAACTCTATCTTCAGCCAATCAATATCAGAAGACCAGTCCATTAATTATGCAGGATATGTGTTCTCTAACTCTGCAACGACCTGAACATCAATGAAGACACAAATATCTTTCCCCCATGATATGAGATTTTCATTCTTCTCATCCCTCATCGTGACAGGAGAACACCACTTAGCAATCCTCTTAGCTTTGCATTTACTAGTCGGGTGGTCCTTCCATGGGCACTCTTAATGTTTCTCTTCTGAAAATGGATTGACCATCTGCAAGCAACAGGCTCCCCTTCGTAGCATCTGCATTTCCTACACTCCCTTATTCATCAATACTAAGGATGTATCAGAATGATATAACTGAAACTTCCAGGGATGTGGGAATGGGAATTTGCCTTTGCCAAAGCCTCTCTATGGCCTTCTCTATCACATATCCAGGTTTTGCTCCTGATTTCAATTCCAGAACAGTAGATGGATCGATTCCCAGGGCACGAAGATATTTCTCACTGTGCGTCCATACACTGGCAGTGAGGTTAGCTTGCAGCCTTGCTTGAGTCTAAGCATCCATAATGGTAGCAGCATTTTTTTCCATGATGTTCTTGTCAACAACATTCATTTCAACATCCTTCTCCTCTGTTGTGGCAGTGGGTTGCTGATTCGATGTCTGCGGTACCTCGAGATCTGTTAACTCTCTATTTTCATGCATCTTAAGGTCAACACTCAATGTTCCTCCTGCCTTGTCACCTTCCTTTCTAGAAGGGCTCTGGTTGTCTTCCTGCACCAATTCTTTCAACAATAACCAACTGGATTTCTCCTTGCGCAGTCAGTGGTTCACTTCGAAACACTTTATCAACTACAGAACTGCTACCTCCTTGCACTGTAGTCTTTATAACCGAACTTCCTTGGTTACCATCCACATTATCAGCAGCATCATCACTTCCCCCTTGCGTTGTAATGTGCCATTCTTTCAGAATCGCAGAACTCCTATCTCCTTGCGCAAGAATCTGCTTCTCCAAGGATTCCTCGGATCTCTTGGGCACCAAATCTTGCAAATCCTGGAACACTCCTTGCCTCTACATTTTGTCAAGATCATCATCCAATGGAGCATCTGGATTCACAATTGTTTCCTTGGCATCACAAACCTTGGTTTTACGATTGGCGATCCTTGCTTTCTTGACATCTTTCTTGGTGATGCGTCCAAGTTCTTCTCCGGCCTTGATCTTAGCATTGCACTCTTCATATGCTGACATGACTTGCTCAAAATTGGCATCCCTTTGATCTAAGAGCATCTGAAGATGGGCCTTTTAAAAGTCTGTTTGTGCTCTTGCCGTCATCAGGGCTTTCTCCTGTCTTCTCTTCTGCCATGAATCTTTCTCCTCGGTAGTGAAATCTAATCTCCTCTTGGCTTATTTGGTAGAGAAATATCTACCATAAGAACAGTGACCTAAATAGTTGATCCTTGAAAGCGATCATGTTTTCCTTTCATTGTTGTTTGTCATTCAGCATCTATTGGTTTCATCTTCTTCTACTGAGGACTTCGCCTAGAACACCTTTTGTTTGAAACAATTTGCACAGGGGGCTGAGTGGGTTCCAACTGAGTTATATCCAGCAAGTTCTCATATTCTTTGAACAGAGCATCCTGTTCGGCCTTCCTCCTTTCTTCTGCTACTTCCACTTCAGTCAATGGGATTGTTTTCTACAAAATGGCATCTCCCTGGTAGGGTTCTTCCTCATTAGATACTAGCTCATTGGGTTCAACAATGCTCTTCCCTTTTGAAATGAGTGGCTCCTTGAAGTTCATGGGTGCTGGCTGTTTCTTGGTTGGCGGTATGTAGTCAATGGGTTGCAAATTCTCTCCACAGCAACGTTTCCCTTCTGGTTTGATTCCTTCCAAGAACTGACTTATCTTCAATCCAAACCTTACATCCTGGGTAAATGTGTGCTCCGTCTTGATGGTCTTATTCTTGTAGACATGAGCAAGCCACTTAGTATAAATGAATGTCACCCAATTTCAACAAATTTGATCATCGATCGCCATCATCACCGCAAACTTCTTAGCACTCAACTCTAAAAGAGAGCCAACTTCTCCTACTAACATCCTTATGACAATCTGTGCAAGGCTCTTCATAAGTTCATCGAGCAATCTCAGTGGTGTGTCCACCTTCCTGGCTCGTTGAATGTAGGCATCTACCACAGACGCCATCTCCGCTCCATCTCTGCATCATCTGCTACTTTATCGGTAGCAACTTCTTTGCCATCAGTTCACAACTTGTACTCCGCTCACAACACTTCAGGGCTTATCACAATCTTCATCCCCAAAACACTTGTTGTGAATAATTTCTCACTTTTATCAACCACAAATCGGGCGAAGAACTCTACAATTATGTGAGGCCTGAATTTTAGGGTTCCGCAAACAAGTACTTCAGAAGACCTTCTTGGTCGAGTTTTTCGATGAGTATATCACAGAAGTGCTTTCTGAACAAGGGCTCGTAGAGTATCTTATCCTTCTTCACTTGAGTCGCCCTCCTCTGTTCAATAGTTAGTTTGCCGGGTATCTTACTGTGAGCAATGGTTGTCATGCGATAGTAAAAGATAGATTCATCAATATACTCCTTCTTAAATATCCCTGTGAATGTTGGTTGAAACTATTCTAGTTCTCCTGGAATGATTTCTCTTCCTAACGATTCGGCAGCGGTCTGGAACGGTTAGAGGATTCCACCAATGATGATTTTTCTAAAAACTCAAAGGAGGTATAGAGTTGAAGAGATTCAACATCAGAAATATATGAGGTAATAGGGTTTGAAAATCCCAATCCAACTTCCTTTAAAGAATTGTAAGTAATCCTCCTTCTGTGAGCGGTTGGATTTCATTCCTGATTTGGATGGATCGATGGTTGAGCAGTTGAAGACAGTTTGTCTTACGTCCTATGTTGATGGAAATTTGTGTGTGGCTGACGCAGCTTCTGGTTATTCATCGCTGCCCTGAGCTATAATCACCTTTCCAATTAATGTAGACTCTACTGCTATTTCGTCAATCAGATAATCCCACCTTTTGAGGGATTTAAAATCATTAGCTTCCTTTTGACTGTTGGGCCATTTTTATCATGCAAAAGAGTACATTGCTGATAGTTTCAATGTCAGCAGTCACTACTACAAAATAGGGATGTCCTGACATGGTTACCTGTCACTAAATAAATGCTATTGCGACACATGTTACTATTACATACTGTTGTCCAAAGAAGTGTCACTATAGAATGACGTCTTATAACAACAGTAGTAGTGTCAGGAGAATTAACATATCCTGATTAAGAAATAAGGAAAAATAAATAAAAACTGATTGCCTAACATGTAGCAATTCATTTAAACATTCCTCCGAAGCATTTTATCGAACAAATAAAGGGCAAGTGAGTGTTCTATGATCTTGACCACAACAATTAACAATCTTATGAAATTAACGTGGGTGCATTCTCACCATTTCATCAAATTAACAGAGCAATAGGAGCATTCAATGAATATGCCCCGAATCGAATCTGGGTTTCGTAGAAAAAATACTCTATTTCAAAAAAATATACAAACAAAGTGAAAAGATTATTAGTACCAGGAAGCAAGACGAAACATGAGCACAATGATCGTAAACCTTCTTTAATTTCAATTTCAGTGTGTAGAGAGGGATGAATCCAACACTCCGACGCTATCAACCGACCGCCTTATATGTACTGCATCATGTTTCAGCCTTCATCCCCTTCGTCAAGGGTATGGGCTGTTCCTATTTGCCATGTTCCCAATCCTCACTGCTCATTTCCAGCCCTTCATCCCTCTCCTCTTGAACTACCACTCCGTGCGCTACGCCATCTTTGTTAGGATATCAATATTAAATTTGGGTAGATAAATTGGTGCTTTATTTGTGAAATCTGCATTTATTTACAGACGAGGATAAAAATCTTTTCCTAATAGTATTATTTTAGTTTAATAAAATTTGGGGAGACTAAAATTTTTCTCCCGCTTTTTAATTCATTATAAAAGACATATTTACTCACACTATTAAAATTACTGTTGGGAAAACAAGTTTTAAAATTTAATATTATTTTTCAATTTTAAAAAATTACTAATTAATTACTTAACACTACTCTTTCCTCACACATGTCATGATATATGAAATATCACAACATTTTTTTAATTCTGTGAGCAAAAGGGTGTCGTTAAAGATCAAAATTGTAGTAGTGAGTCTGTATGCCTGAGCGGAGAGCTAGGGCTCAGCATGCAGTCAATTCCCTCTTATTCAGAAGACCTTAGATACCAGTGATTTACTGAGATCTTGGACTCAGTAATGAGCTTGTTTTCTGCGGGTATCTTGGGGTTCTGAAGACCTTTGATGGTATGCTGAGAGCTCTGACTCAGCATATCACATAGTTTTATAAGGTCCTGATTTCACGTAGACTGTAGATATCTTCTGAGAACTGGGACTCAGCAATCTAGTTCTTAAGTATGATGGGATTTCGTACTTATTTATCTACAAGTGTCTACTTCAGCAGTTTTTGGGGTTCCACCGAGAGCTTGGACTCAGCGGACGAATAAGACTCATAAATTATGTCATCCTTTTGAGATTCATTGAGTCTTTTTACTAAGAGCATGGACTCAGTAGTCAATATACATCTGCTAGGAGCTTGGACTTAGCAGGACATTTTGGCTCCGTAAGATGTCTTTTATATGGTAGCTGATAGCCTGGACTCAGCTTTGAACTTCGAATCTTCTTATATCTTAGTATTACTATAGACACTAGAAATCTGTTGAGAGCTTAGACTCAACAGTAACTTGCACCATTCTATGATTATAGCATTCTATGGTAGTCTACTGAGAGCTTGGACTCAGTAGCTTTCCTTCTTGTTTAGTCTGCTAAGCCGAATATAGCAAACAAGATCTAATTTTTGAGAGCTTGGACTAAGCAATCACCGGTTATCTACTGAAAACATGGATTCAGCAGAAAATATTCAATCTCTTCCTTAGTGCATGAAACCTTAAGGTTCAAAAAATCTTTACTAAGAGCTCGAACTCAGTAATCGTCGGGGAATCTGCTGAGAGCTTGGACTCAGTAGTCAGCAATGCTTGATAATAATTTTCATATTTTTAACCGTCAAGCACTCTGCATCTGACTTAATCTTTTGGGAGAGACACCTTAAAAATTTCTATCTTCATATTTTCCTTTAGATCTTCAATTTTTCATCAAGGAAAATCGTAAGTATTTTAGATAGGGTTCTATTAACACGAGGAGTGTAATGATCTAGCATTTTATTTTAAGCAGTTATTCTTTTGAGACAACAGAGTATTGTCATCAAAATGAGCATCTTGATTTATTGAAATCACTGATTTACAAGTGTTATACTTCGCAAAGTAAACTACAAGTTACAATGATCAAATCTTTTCTCCGAACTGCTCCAAATGACGTCTTTGCTAGATCTGCTCCTTCTTGGTCTCTTCCCAGAGCTCTTTGTTGCAAGTCACCCCACTTGTGCACCAACGTCTTCTTGAGGCTGAGAGATATGTCTTGTCACTTCATCTCTTTCCTCGGATTTGAGAGACATCTCTTTATATATCAGTCTGCAGACCACACAGCATATAGTTGGATCGGAAGTACGAGGCTAGCAGATCTCACCATCTTCTCAGCTCGGATCTACTATCCGCATTTTCCGTCACCACCAGATGCCGTACAGATGTCGCTACTTTTTGTAGGATGGATAACATCTGCACCATCCGCATGCTTACCAGGCTTTGAATGCCAAGTAGATACATTTGGGTTGCATCTACTCCACTCGCAAGCCTTTTCTCCATCTCCTCTTTATCTTTATTTCACGAGCTTTTGCAATCCTCGAAGAAGAGATGAGGGAGGAATAGTATGGGATTCCCTACCCAAGGGATATCCCAAACCTTGTGACTAAGGATTATCCATCCTCAGACCCACCTGAGAAGCTTATATTTTTCCAATGGTGAAGCTATCATGGTTTGACAGAATGGACCTTTTATCTCCTTTGGGTTCTAATATCAGAAAACCCATTATCAGCGGTGATCCTAGAATTGAGAGAATCTTCTTAGATATGATCTTTGTGAAGATTATGATTCTTCCTCTCAATTTGGAGACTTTCAAGTCACGTTGCTCGAACCCATTCTGAAGGTATTTTGGTATGGGAGAAAAGGATTTCATCTTGATTTTCTTGAGCAACATGATTTCATCTAAAGGGATTGAAGGAATAAATGAGGTGTGGTTTCAGAAGCTTTGAGAATGAATTCCAAAGTGAATGAACCTTCTCTTTAAATAGGCACACCCCTCCTTGTGATTTGTTTGATCTATCAAATCTACTGCCTTGGGAACCGACAGTTTTGGCATTGCCTTCCACGTGGCCATTTGAGATGCCAGATTTTGAACAGAATCGTCTTTAGCCTTGTGCGAAATCTTCGAAAATGATAAAGAATATTGACCGTCACTCCATTAATTCACTCGTTTAATGAGGTCTGTAACTGCTTTGTCGGTTGATATTCCAATTTTGATTCCCATTATCTAATCAATTTCCCAAAATTGATTTAGCATCCTTCCTAATATGTTGAGAGCTAGGACTCAACAATCTCCATGATGTCTGCTGAAATTCAATCTTCAGTATTTGGTTAACGAATTTGCTGAGAGATAGAACTCATCAATGAAAACTAATCTTTCCATAAGTTGCTGAAGAATGTGAGCTTGGACACACTACATTCCGCACAAACTCCAGAAATCCAAGAATTCCAAGAAATCTCCGAATAGAATGAAAGCTCGGACTTATTCTTCCACAACCTCATCCAATTCCAATAAGCAAAGTTTAAAACAGAGCTACTTAAATCTATTTTCAGCCAGAGGTTTGGTGAAAATATCGGCTAGCTAATCTTCTGTTCTGATATAATCCACGAAAATATTCTTTTTTTATGTGGTCTCTAATGAAATGATGTCGTATGTCAATGTGCTTTGTCCTTGAAAGATGCACTGGATTCTTAGTGATGCACATTGCATTGTTATTGTCGCAGTAGATCGGTACACATCCCATGCTGACTTCATAATCTTAAAGTTGTTGTTTGATCCAAAACACCTGCGTACAACAACTCGCAGCAGCCACATATTCAACTTCCATTGTGGACGTTGTTGGGATTGTATAATGAAAGCATAAATTATTAAGTGTTTTGTATATTGGCCTTCATTTATGTGTTGCATCAACAATTCTCGCTATCTGATAAATGTTAACATACGATGAACTATAATATCCTTTTATCTCGAAGATAGGGATGACCATATGGTGTGTAGGAGATCACAGAGGATCATATGGTTCGTTTGACCTAGCGAGATATAAACAGTATCACAGCTGAAACAGACCCTGGATAGGCTGTTGGTTTAGGCTGCGGCACATCAGTTCATAAGTGGGCTTATCTTAGCTAATTGATGTGTCAGTACATGTTTATGTATTGATGGGATCATCAGTGGGATGTGCCATTCTCATTGGTATATGAATGAGCCAGATCCCTAACATACTTCCTATGATCTTAAACCTTACTGAAGGATGAGGGGCACACACGGATTGACCACACTTTGATTTGCTAGGAAGGCGAGTCTTACATGTACTATAATATCTGCATTTTGGGTGTTGGCAATTTGTGTGGGATCTGCTTAGGCTAGATGTATAGGTAAGCATATCCGTTTCAAGATGGTGACATTCCCTGATGAGCTCACAAGGTTCTTTATGCTAAGTCCTGCAGGCTAAATGATTTATTCAAGCATAAGAGAAAAGGAGTTAGTGGTATTAATCATGAAATAAGATATTAATTAATTGTGGTTGATTGTCATAAGCAAAATTAATTAATGAATGTCTAAAACCTTAAATATGTGGATCATGTTAGTTTATTGCAACCCGTTCCTAATAACGTGGTAATAAAGGGGCGAGTGAGCATTGTTACCGTATTGAAGGTTAAAATAATGTTTTATTAATTAATTATGTTCTGGGTTGAACAAGGAACGGTTAATTAATAAAGAGGGCCCACTTTATTATTTGCATTTGATCCCTGGTCTGGCCCACAAACTGCTCAAGCCCATTAGGATTAGGATTTCTCAAAACCCTAACACTATATACAGGATTTCTCACTTAGATCAGAAGTAGCCACCACTGTATACAATATAATATTCAAATCAGAATATTGAATTAAGAGAGAGAGAGAGATCGGCGGCGATCAGAGGGTGGACTTTTTCTGATCGAATCCTTTGGCTTCCTCATTCAACTTGGTACATAATCCTCACCAGATTTCCAAGGAACAAGGGAACAGCTCAGAAGATCAAATCTGTAGGAACAAAATCAAAGTAGGGTTCCATTCCGCTTCAGATTTAACTTCATCGTTCTTCCTCCGATCTAGATTTGTAGATCAAACGATTGAAGATCAGGTATTATCTTGAATCCACTCTATGCAATTAATTATCGTAGAAGCATGAATTGGGTGGCATGGTTTATTTAATTGAATTTGTTCTTGATATCCTAAGAACGGTCCTGCGAATTAAATAACAACTAATGTTGTTAGTCGTAGACTCGAATCCTACAACTGGTATCAAAGCCAGGTTCCAGTTCTTAGGCTCTAACCTTGATAAATTTAATTAAATAAATTTGTATGTTCATGGATGGATTTAAATTGTTGTGAATGTTTTTTTTTGTTCTCGTGGCCTTCTCGTTTTTTGGATCTGTTTTTTACCACGAGAAAATCCGTGGTTAGATTTGATAGGAAAAATCGTTGTAATAGATTTAGATCTACTTTGTATTATTTTCTTTCAAATCTGTAAAATTGGATCCGGAAGAAGGACGAGAATTGAATAATGAAGAATACGACAAGATAGAAGTCAACGACGACGGTGCACGGTGGAACGCGGCGGCGCACGGCAAACCCTAGGGTTTGGCCGTGCGTGGCTGGGACGAGTTCTTTCGCGCGCGCGCGCGTTCAGCCAGGCTGCAAGCGGCGGCTGGCCGTCGGGCCCATGCAGGAGACGGAGGCGAGCATCGGTGTGGGTGGCGGCGGCGGCGTGCGGCTGCAACCCTGGGGTTGCACCGTGCGCGGCTGGGCTGCGGCCTGCGCTTCTCGCGACTGCTCGACTGCGTCTCTCGCTGCATGGATGACCGGCGATGACGGTGACAAGGAGTTGGGACAGTTGGGACCTCCTGGCGGTGCGAGCCAGCCGCAGTCGACGGCTGGATGTCGACGGCGATGGTGGCTAAAGTGCAGCGGCCGAAACCCTAGTTTGATGCTAGGGTTTCACTGCTAGGGTTTGATATGAGCCCGTTGACCCGATGGCAGCCTGAATCTCTGAAACCCTAATTTCAGCCCAAGTATTGCATACTCAGATTAAAGAGTGGGAGCCCAACTTGAAGATCTGTAATTATTTGAAGCCTTGTAATAGATAGGATTTAATTTGTAATTGCATCTGAGGGGCCACGAGAAATCTTTATTTGTTTATTTAATTGTTTTCTCGTATGATGTGATTTATTATGTGCGCACTAGTAAATAATAGGAAAGCATGCCTATTTGCTTTAATTATTTATTTTTATAAGCATGTTGCAATTTATTTTTGGGCATGTCTTATGTGATTTATTTTATGTTTTAAATTATGTTTATAAATTCCGGGGTAATATTAATTTATGATGGAATTTTGGGTAAGACATAATTTATGGGAACATAAAATAATGTGTGCGCATGAAACCTTTGGAATTAAAAATACTAAGCTGGATTTTTGGTTCTTTTCTAACAAAGATCATTAGACCTCCACAAATACGATTTCTCATTGGAAGTGGTGTATCTCGAAGCGTAAACGGTCTACTCGGGTAGCTTACGTTAGGGATCCCTCACCAGTTCCAATGCGATGAGGTTTCCAAAATAAAACACTTATTTTAAGATGAGAAGTGGGAGCCTCTAAGCAAACGGTCTACTTGGGTAGCTTTCATTGAGACAACTTTCACTGGTCTCTAAGATTAATCTAAGTGGGATAACAAAGGATGTTAATGGCATGCAGTTTGGGTCCAGTACGTATGCTAAATCGTCCTTTTACAATCGGAGTTAGGATTGTGGTTATTTTAGCTTAGATGTTTCCTGGAGTATAACTCATTTGTGATGTCCCTGCTCCGGATAGGGGAACATGGTCTTGGGATCTCCAATATTAATTTCTTTTGTCATTGGATACCTGACATGTTAAGAAATTAAAGGATCATTTGATCTGGTTGAGCGTTCATCGTAAACGGTCTACTCGGGTAGCTTGCGGTGAACTAGCTTGGGCAATTGGAGGAAACAAATTGTATTGTGTTTATCTAAAGGTTACTATGCATATTTGTTTCAATTGTTCTGTTGTATGCTTTTAATTAATTTCTTTACTCATTTTCAGATATGTCTATCATTATTCGTATTTTGGCACAAAATCCCTTGAAGGGTTCTAATTTCCTGGAATGGAAATGGCTCATGGAGCGATGTAGTTTGCTACACAGACTGTGTTTGTGTTACTTGTGCCTCGTCCGGCTGTACCTTTCATTGAGTCCTCAGATTCCTCAAGAAGGTCCTTTGAAAATTGGAAACGAACAACGATAAGTAATTATCAATGCTCTGGTCATCCATGATTAAGGAACTTCAACTCAAGTATCAGTATTGTACTGACGCAGTTGAGATTTGGAAAGATCTGATTAAGACTTTTGGTAGGTTTGGACAGACTGCCAGTGCCGAGTTTATAATGAGAATTGTAAACTGTAAGATGGCACAAGGTGGTAACGTAAGGGAGCATGTGTTACACATGGATCACCTCAGAAGATTTTATATCTCACATGGTGGAAATATGAATGATCGGTTGTTCACTGATGTCATATACGACTCCCTTCCAGAATCTTTCTATGACTTGACTTCCATAGTTGAAGACAAGGTGTTCACTCTGGATCAATTGACCAGTTTCTTGGAGGCTGCTCAAGAGATCAATGACTCCTTGTTTGTTGTTGTGCTTGACTATCACTTTCCACTTCCGAGTGTAGAGGATGTGAGCATGAAGAATTCAACTAGTGATGCTCCTATAGAAAGATTTGGAGGCAAAGTTCACAAAAGAAAGGTCTGTTCTGCATGCAAAAGGAAAGGCCACTATAAAGTAAATTGTCTGGTGTTTGTCACCAAGAGACAAGGTGTTGGGATTGTATACAAAAAGCATAAATGATTAAGTGTTTGTATACTGGCCTTCATTTATGTGTTACATCAACAATTCTCGCTATCTGATAAATGAGAACATATAACGAACTATAATATCCTTTTATCTCGTAGATAGGGATGACCATATGGTATGTAGGAGATCACAGAGGATCATATGGTTCGTTTGACCTAGCGAGATATAAACAGTATCACAGCTGAAACAGTCCCTGGATAGGCTGTTGGTTTAAGCTGCGGCACATCGGTTCATAAGTGGGCTTATCCTAGCTACTTGATGTGTCGGTACACGTTTATGTATTGTTGGGATCAACAGTGGGATGTGCCATTCTCATTGACATATGAATGAGCCAGATCCCTAACATACTTCCTATGATCTTAAACTTTACTGAAGGATAAGGGGCACACACGGATTGACCACACTTTGATCTGCTATGGTGGCGAGTCTTACATGTACTCTAATATCTGCATTTTGGGTGTTGGCAATTTGTGTGGGGTCTGCTTAGGCTAGATGTATAGTTACGCATATCCGTTTCAGGATGGTGACATTCCCTGATGAGCTCACAAGGTTCTTTATGCTAAGTCCTGCAGGCTGAATGATTTGTTCAAGCATAAGAGAAAAGGAGTGAGTGGTATTAATCAGGAAATAAGAAATTAATTAATTGTGGTTGATTGTCATAAACCAAATTAATTAATGAATGTCTAAAACCTTAAATATGTGGATCATGTTAGTTTAATGCAACCCGTTCCTTATAACGAGGTAATAAAAGGGCGAGTCAGCATTGTTACCGTGGTGAAGGTTAAAACAATGTTTTATTAATTAATTATGTTTTTGGTTGAACAAGGATCAATTAATAAAGAGGGCCCACTTTATTATTTGCATTTGATCCCTGGTCTGGCCCACACACTGCTCAAACCCAATTAGGGTTAGGGTTTCTCAAAACCCTAACAATATATAAAGGATTTCTCTCTCAGATTAGATGTAGCCACCACAGTATACTTTAGAGAGAGAGAGAGAGATCGGCGGCCATCAGAGGGAGGATTTTTCTGATCGAATCCTCCGGTTTTCTGATTCAACTTGGTAGAGAATCCTCACCAGATTTCCAAGGAGCAAGGGAACAGATAAGAAGATCAAATCTGAAGGAACACAATCAAAGTAACTGTTCCATTCCGCTTCAGATTTTACTTCATCATTCATCCTCCGATCTAGATCTGTAGATCAAACGATTGAAGATCAGGTATTCTCTTGAATCCACCCTATGCAATTAATTTTGTAGGAGCATGCATAGGATTCGCATGGTTTATTTAATTGAATTTGTTTTTGATATCCTAAGAACGGTACTGCGAATTAAATAACAACTCATATTGTTGATCGTAGACTCGAATCCTACACAAGGATGTCATCTTCTGCACTAGTTATTGAAATATGTTTAGCATCAGTTTCTATCCATTCGTGGATAGTGGATACTGGAGCTACTGATCATGTTTGTTACTCTATGCAGGGGTTCGAGCTGACTAGAGAGATTGAAGATGGCGAGGTTACCATCTCCATGGGAAATGCTGCTAAAGTCTCTGCTGCAGCAATTGGAGATGTTACTTTATGTTTTAGGAATAATGTTTTAACACTAAGAGATATTTTTTTTGTGCCGACTTTTCGGCGAAACTTGATTTCAGTTTCCAAACTTTTTAATGATGGATTTTCTGCTATTTTTGGTAGAGATTTTTCTATCATGAGAAATAACGTTGTTATCTGTCATGGGTCACTGAAAGATTCTCTTTATGTTATTACATGTTCAAACAAACTGACAGTGAAAGAGGCATATAATTTGTCTAACCAATGGAAAAGAAAATTTTCTTCAAGTGAGGATATAACATATCATTGGCACTTGAGACTCGGTCATGTTAATCTTAAAAGAATTAAGAAACTCGTTGATTGTGGAATTATGGATCCAATCCAAGTTGTTCGAAATAGAGTTTGTGAGTCTTGTATAGAGGGGAAGATGACGACCAGGCCTTTCAAGGAAACTGAGTCTCAAGCAAATGACTTGTTAAACCTCATCCACTCTGATCTGTGTGGACCTATGTCAACACAAGCCCGTGGAGGGCATAGATACTTTGTCACCTTTATAGATGACTTCTCTAGATATGGACGCGTTTATCTGCTTCACTATAAGTCTGAATGCCTTGAGAAATTCAAGGAGTTCAAGGCTGAGGTAGAGAACAAGTTAAACAAGATCATAAAGAGACTACGATTTGATCGTGGTGGTGAGTACCTCAGCAATGAGTTCTTACAGTATTTAGCAGATCAAAGGATTACTTCCCAGTAGACTGCACCTGGCACCCCTCAGCAGAATGGTGTAGCAGAGAGAATAAATGGAACTCTGTTAGAAATGGTTAGGTCAATGATGAGCTATGCCAGCCTGCCCATTTCTTTTTGGGGGTATGCACTAGAAACAGCGGCGTACTTACTTAACTTAGTTCCTTCCAAATCAGTTCCTAAAACTCCAGTTGAACTCTGGTATGGACATAAGCCTAATTTGTCTAAGCTAAGAGTGTGGGGTTGTCCAACATACGTGCTAAATAAGGAAGATGATAGTTGGAAGGTAGGTCTAAGTTAATGCTGTTTGTGGGCTATCTCAAGCAAACAAAGGGTGGTTTCTTATATGATCCAGAAGATTAGAAAGTTGTTGTGAGTGCCAACGCAAGATTTCTGGAAGGTGAATTAATAAGAAACCACAAGACCAAGAGCGAGATTGTACTTCAAGAAATTGAAGAGAACCATTCAAATCCATCAAGAGAACCCTGTGGCAACCTGAGCATACTTGAATTGGGTATGGAACCAGGTGCACGACCGCCTGTGCAAGAAGGTGAATCACAAGTGAATGCACCAAACACAGACACAATGAAGGGGCCTCGTCATAGTGGGAGGTTGTATCAGCAATCTGAATGGTATATGTTCGTGGGAGAGTCTTCTGACTTAATCATTGAAGACGGACTGAATGATACCGACCCATGGACAAACAACGAAGCTATGAGTGACAAGGATGCTGATAAATGGCGAAAGGCGATGGATTCTGAAATAGAATCGATTACAGCTATGGATGTGTACCAGAAATCATTGATGCCAGAAGGTTTTCGGGCCATAGGCAGTAAGTGGGTATACAAGAGAAAGAAGGATTCGAGTGATAACATAACGGCGTTTAATGCCAGGCTGGTGGCGAAAGGTTATAGTCAAAAGGAGGTATTGACTATAATGAAACCTTCTCACCAGTTGCTATGTTAAAATCCATTCGGATACTTCTATCCATAGCAACAAATATGGATCTTGTGATCTGGAAGATGGATGTCAAAACTGCATTCTTGAACGGGTACCTTGAGGAAGGTCGTGACATCTACATGCAACAACCAGAAGGATATGTGCAGAATGATCAAGAGCATCTTGTCTGGAAGCTCAAGAAGTCCTTATATGAACTTAAGCAAGCATCAAGGTCATGGAACAAGCGTTTCGATGATGTGATCAAATCCTATGGATTTGCACAAAGCAAAAAGGAAAGTTGTGTGTATCGTTTATGTGTCAGTGGGAGTGTGGTTTTTCTTGCACTTTATGTAGATGACATTCTCCTATTTGGAGACAATGTGGAGGTGTTATAAGGCATAAAAGGTTGGTTATCCGAGCAGTTTCAGATAAAAGATCTGGGTAATGCTGGTTAAATCCTTGGGATTAAAGTCCTACGCGATCGTAGGAAAAGCATGTTAAGCTTACCCCAGGATACTTACATTGATATTGTGTTGGCTCGTTTTAGCATGGAAAATTCAAAGAGAGGTCTTTTGCCTTATCGTCATGGAATTCGTCTTTCGAAGTCACAGTGTCCTGTGACATAGAAAGAGAAGAATGTGATGTCTTTAGTACCATATGCTCCGACAGTGGGAAGTCTCATGTATGCTATGCTTTGCACGAGGCTAGATATCTGCTATGCTGTTGGTCACCAGCAAGATATCAGTCCAATCCCGGGCAGGCACATTGGAATACGGTGAAACACATTCTCAAATATCTGAGGAAAACACGAGACTTATGTCTTGTATATCAGTGTGAGAACTTGTGTCCTGTTGGGTACACTGATTCGGATTTCCAGGCGGATCAAGATGAGAAGAGATCGACCTCTGGATATGTGTTTACCTTGGGAGGAGGAGCTGTATCTTGGAGGAGTGCGAAGCAGAAATGCATCGCAGACTCCACCATGGAAGTTGAATATGTAGCAGCTTCAGAGGCAGCAAAGGAAGCTGTATGGTTCCGGAATCTCCTCCTGGAGTTGGATATTGTTCCGAGCTTGCCTAAGACAATCACAGGCTGAGTGATTTATTCAAGCATAAGAGAAAAGGAGTGAGTTGTATTAATCAGGAAATAAGATGTTAATTAATTCTGGTTGATTCTCATAAGCCAAATTAATTAATGAATGTCTAAAACCTTAAATATGTGGATCATGTTAGTTTAATGCAACCCGTTCCTAATAAAGTGGTAATAAAGGGGCAAGTCATCATTGTTACCGTGGTGAAGGTTAAAACAATGTATTATTAATTAATTACGTTCTAGGTTGAACAAGGAAGAATTAATTAATAAAGAGGGCCCACTTTATTGTTTGCATTTGATCCCTGGTCTGGCCCACAAACTGCTCAAGCCCATTTGGGTTAGGGTTTCTCAAAACCCTAACACTATATATAGGTTTTCTCTCTTAGATCAGAAGTAGCCACCACAGTATACAATTTAATTTTCAAATCAAATATTGAATTAAGAGAGAGAGAGATCGGCGACGATCAGAGGAAGGACTTTTTCTGATCGAATCCTCCGGCTTCCTGATTCAACTTGGTAGATAATCGTCACCAGATTTCCAAGAAGCAAGGGAACAGATCAGAAGATCAAATCTGTAGGAACACAATCAAAGTAGGGTTTCATTCCGCTTCAGATTTAACTTCATTGGTCTTCCTCCGATCTAGATCTTTAGATCAAACAATTGAAGATCAGGTATTACCTTGAATCCACGCTATGCAATTAATTATTGTAGAAGCATGAATAGGGTGGCATGGTTTATTTAATTGAATTTGTTCTTGATATTCAAAGAAGGGTCCTGCAAATTAAATAACAACTAATGTTGTTATTTGTAGACTCGAATCCTACAGACGTTGCTACAGAGTGTTTCTTTTTTGCTGAACCAGCTTACCAGCTTGTGTCAAAGGAATTGACATGTTCCACTTGTACTCTTCCAATCTATTCGACATCCTCTGAAATCTAAGTCCGAGTACCCAATTAGTGTAAGATTGTCTGCTCTTGAATACCAAATTCTTAAAGACTCTGTCCCTTTTCAGATATCTGACAATCCTTCACGCGTACTCCATATGCGATTTCATCGAATTTGCTTGATATCTAGCACATACTCCTACAACATACAAAATATCTGGCCTGCTCGCCATTAGATATAGCAATGAACCAATTATACCTCTGTATGTTGTTGGGTCTACAGATTCGTCTTCTTTGTCCATTGAAATCTGACTTGTTGTGCTCATGGGAATTCGCAGTGTCTTTGTGTTTTCTGGGCAGAATTTGCTAATGGATCTTTAGTGTACTTCTTCTGGTGTATGAAGTTCCCATCACTGGTTTGCTGAACTTGAAGACCTAAGAAATATGTCATCTTCCTCATCATGCTCATCTAAAAATTGGTCTGCATAAGCTGACCAAACTTTTCACATAGGGTTAGGTTTTTAGATCCAAAAATAATATCATCCACGTAAATCTGGACGAGTAGTATGTCTTCAACATCCTTGATCAAGTAGAGCGTTCGATCTATCTTTCCCTTCTTGAACCCTTTTTCAGCAGGAATCGTGACAGTGTCTCGTACCAAGCTCTTAGGCTTGTTTTAAGCCATATAGAGCTTTTCTTAACCTGTACACCTTGTTTCCTCGCTCAAAGCCTGAAGGTTACTGCATGTAGACTTCCTCCTTTAGTTCAACATTTATGAACACACTCTTAACGTCCATCTGGAAAACAGTGAAACCATGGTGAGCAGCATATGCAATAAATAACCAAATTTCTTCCAATCGAGTTACTGGAGCAAATGTTTCATCGAAATCAATTCCTTCGCATTGAGCGTATCCTTTAGCCACAAGCCTTGCTTTGTTGCAAACGACAAGTCCATTTTCATTGCGTTTGTTCTTGAATACCCATTTGGTACCTATCATCAATTTATGCGTTGGTCGATCTAATACATGATTCCGCATTAATTCGGACAATTCTTCTTGCAACGCATTGATCTAATTGTCTGATTTGAGTGCGTCGGCTACTTCAGTGGGTTCCTCCTGAGATATATAGCAGGATAGCATTCCTCCATGTCTGGTACGAATTGGATCTGCAAGATCTCATAGTATTGCTTCTGAAGGATGATCTCTCAGCAGCCATTTTGGTCTTTGTAGCTCTGATATTGGAATGCTCTGACTGATGGATTCTCCAATTTGACTTTCTGAAACAGGTATGTCAACATGTAGTAGGTTGCTCAGACTTTCCACTACACTTGCTAGGTTGTGTTCTGCTGAATGATTGATTGTTGATGCTCCGACTGCTGAATTCTCTTTTCTTCTGTCAGCATCTTGATCTTGGTCATCTTCACCAGAATTTTCTTCAGTGATCCTCTCACAATTTTTGGGATGCTCAGCAAAGTCTTAATTCTGCTGAACAGTTTCTCCTTCTAGCATTCCCTCTTGACATGTGATCTCCTTGAGAGGATTTAGTGTGGTCTCAGCATTACCAGTTGCATCACCAACCATCTTGACTTCTTGCTGATCAGTCGAGATTTCCAAAACAGATGCAGATTCACTCATCAACCTAGTCGGATCAATTGGTTGAGCTTTGGAACTATTTGATCCAAATTGATCATTGACATTATCGGTTTCATGAATCACATCTGTCTGATCTCGCATAGTCCTCCGCACTAAAGTAGCTTCATCAAAAATAACATTACATGTTATTTCCACAAGTTTGGTGGTCTAATTAAGTACTTTATACCCTTTGTAAGATGGAGTTCTGTATCCTATAAACACTCCTTCATCAACTTTAAAAGAGAAAGTACTTAACTTTGGCTTCCTATTGTTATGGATATAGCGTGGTGAACCGAAAGCACGTAGATGAGCTAAGAAAGGCTTACGACCGTGATATATTTCATAGCTAAGAAGTCCATCTCGATCAAGTTTATCGACAAGCCGCTCGCAAAAGTTTATTCTGAATAGTGGCTCGTAGAGTATCCTATCTTTACGCATTTGAGCCGCCCCTCTTTGTTCAATGGTGAGATGGCCTTGTACTCTGACGTGAATGATAGCCACAAAATGATTATAAGGGATGTACTAATCAATCTGCTATTTCTTGAACACTTCGGTGAATATCAGCTGAAATTGTTCAGGTTCTCATGGAATGCATGGCCTTCTTGATGATTCGGCAGGGGGATTGGAACGGTTGGAGGGTTCCAACATTGATAGTTTTCCTGAACTCAAAAAAATAGTGTCAAAAAAAAATTGAAATCAGAAGTATATGGAGCAATAGGGTTTAGAAATCCCAAACCAACTTCCTTTATACAATTGTGAGCAATCTTCGTTGTGTGTGCGGGTGGATCTCCTTTCTAATCTGGACAAAGCGACAATTACGCAGTTTACGAATGTTCACCTTATGTCCCATGATGATGAAAGGTTTAGAGTGGCTGACGTGGCTTCTGTTTATTTGTCACCGCCCTATGCAGTAGTCATCTTTTCAAAAACGTAGACTCTACAGCTACTCCGCCAATCAGATAATCCCACCTTTCGAGAGATTTGAAATCATTAGCTCTCATCTGTCTATTAGTCCCGATGTAGCAAACATAAAACATTTTGCTGAGAGCTTGGACTCAGCAAACTTTAGATATGTGTTGAGAGCTTGGACGCAACATCCGATAAGTTATTACTAAGAGCTTGGACTCGGCTATTTAAACATACACCTTGTTAAGAGTTTGGACTCACCAGAGAACCTTGATTCCAATAAGATATCATTTGTAATAGAGATCTGCAAAGATCTCGGACTCGGCAGTGAATTTTAATTCTTAGAATACCATAGATAATAAAAACCTGCTGAGAGCTTGGACTCAATAGCCAATCCTAGACATTGCTAAGAGTTTAGACTTAGCATGCTATGGTAGTCTACTGAGAGCTTCGACTTAGTAGCCTTCTTTCAGGTTTTGTCTGCTAAGCCGAATATAGCAAACAATATCATATTGCTGAGAGGTTGTACTCAGCAATCATCGGGTATCTACTGAAAGCTTGGATTCAGCAGTAAATTCAGACACATATTTTATCCTTCAATATTTAATGTTCAAAGAGTCTTTTACTGAGAGCTCAAACTCAGTATTCATCGAAATTTTTGAGAGTTTGAATTCCTCAATCAATAGAAGTTTTTGCCTGATTAAAATTTATCTTTTCAAACATCGAGCATTCTGCTTCCGACGTAGGCTTTTAGGAGAGACACTTTTGAAATTCCTATCTGCATATTTTTCTTTATAACTTCGAATTTTTAAACAAGGAAAATCATAAGTACTTTTAGATAGGATTCCATTTACACATGTAGTGTAATGATCTAGAATTCTGTTTAGGCAGGTATTCTTTTGAGATAACAGAGTATTGTCCTCAAAATGAGCATATTGTTTTATTGAAATCATTGATGTACAAGTGTTACACTTCGCCAAGTAAGAAACTACTAGTTACAATTATCCAACTCTTCTTTGAATTGCTCCGAATAACACATTGCTAGATCTGCTCCTTCTTGGTCTCCTTCCCGTGCTCGTTGCTGCAAGTCTCCCCACTTGCGCAACAACATCTTCATGAGGTTGAGAGATGTCTAACTGCAAGTTTATCTTCTACGATTACTTACATTGTACGTAGACATCTCTTCGGCAATAGCCTTCTTGTTTCCTGTGGACAGTTCAGCACTTATGAAGGAAATTCGAATCTAGCAGATCTCGCCATCTGCTTAGACCGGCGCTCTTGTCAACATTCTCTCAAATCTTCTAGCTCCGAGAGCCATACAAATGTCCATACATGATGTATGATGAGTGAAATCTACACCATTGGCAAGCGCTCCCTTTGGCCTCAAATGACAAGTAGATGATTCGGGTTGCATCTACTCTATTTACAAGCCTATCCTCCATCTACTCTTCTTCTCTACAGTTTCTACTAGTTGTCCATGAAGAAAAGATGGGAAGAAATTGAATGGGTCCTTTGGATGCCTTGTTACACTGGCACCCAGAGGAGTTGCCCATTCCTTGTGACTAAGGAATATCCATCTTCAGACCATCCTGACAAGCTTATATCTCTCCAGTGATAAAGTTATCACGACCTGACAGAATGGACCGCCTATCTCCGTTCGGTTTTAATATTAGAAAACCCATTATCAGAGGTTAACCGAGAAGTGAGAGAATCTTTTTAAATATGATCTCTGTGAAGATTACGAATCTTCTTATCAATTTGGAGACTTCAAAGTCACGTTGCTCGAAGACATCTTGAAGGTATTTTTGTGAGAAGGTAAAGAATGTCATCCTAATTTTTTCTTGAGCAACGAGGTTTAATCGGATGGGATAGAAGGCATGAAGAGGGTATGGTTTTAATGGGTTAGAATATGTTTTCCTAAGCAAAAGAAACCTCTCTTTAAATAGGCACACTCGTCGTTGAGATTTGTTCGATCAATCAAATTGTCTGCCTTGGGAATCGACAATTTCGGCAGTACTTTCCATGTTGCCATTCATGAAACCATTTCCTGAACTGAATTGCCTCGATCCTTGAGAAAAATCTTCAGAAATGATAATGAATATTGACCGTCACCCCATTAATTCGTTCCATTAATGGGGTTTGTAACTATTTCATCGGTTGAGATATCCCGATTTTGATTCCTTTGTATCTGATAAATTTCTCGAGATTGATTCAGAAGTGTCCTCCGTATGCTAAGAGCTAGGACTCAACAATCTCTATGATGTTTCCTGAAAAAAAACCTTCAGTATTTTTGTTACCGAATCTGCTGAGAGCTGGGACTCAACAATTCGACTATTAATCTTTGTAATTTGTTGGAGAGTGTGATCTTGGGCACACTCTATTCTACATGATCTCCAGAAATCCAAGAAATCCAAGAACCGAATGAGAGCTCGGACTCATTCTTACACGACCTCATCTAACTCCAGTAAACCAAGCTTAAGACAAAGCTCCTTAAATCTATTTCCAGCTAGAGGTTTTGTGAAAATGTCTGCCAGCTGATCTTTTGTCATTATGTAATCCACGGAAATAATGATGCACTAGATTCTTTGTGATGCACATTGCACTGTTCTTGTCGCAATAGATCGGGATGCATCCGGTGCTGACTTCATAATCTTGAAGTTTTTGCTTGATCCACAACACCTGTGTACAATAGCTTATAGTAGCCACGTATTCAGCTTCCGTTGTGGATGTTGCTACAGAATGTTGTTTTTTGATGAACCAACTTATCAGCTTGTGTCCAAGGAATGGGCATGTCCCACTCGTACTCTTCCGATCTATTCGACATCCTCCAAAATCAGAGTCTAAATATCCTACGAGTGTAAGATCATCTGCTCTTTGATACCAATCCCCAAAAGACTATTTTCCTTTCAAATATCTGACAATCCTTCGCGCGTACTCCTTGTGCGATTTCTTTGGATTTTCATTATATCTAGCACATATGCCTACAACATACAAAATATCTAGTCTGCTGGCCGTTAGATATAGAAATGAACCAATAATACCTCTATATGATGTTGGATCAACGGATTTGCCTTCTTCGTCCATTGAAATTTGGCATTTTGTGCTCATGGGAATCTGTAAAATCATTGTCTTTTTTGGAAAGAATTTGCTAATGATATCCTTTGTGTACTTCTTCTGGTGAATGAAGATCCCATTGTTGGATTGCTGAACTTGTAGGCCTATTAAATATGACATCTTCCCCATAAAGCTCATCTAAAAGTTAGTCTGCATTAGCTGAGCAGATTTTCACATAGGGTTAGACTCTTAGATCTAATAAAATATCATCCACATAAATTTGGACGAGCAATATGTCTTCAGCATCCTTGATCAAGAAGAGTGTCCGATCGATCTTCCCCTTCCTGAATCCATTCTTCAGCTGAAACTCTGAAAGCATCTCGTACCAAGCTCTTGGGGCTTGCTTCAGACCATACATAGCTTTTCTTAACCTGTACACCTTGTTTCCTTGCTCAAAACCTGGTGGTTTCTCCACGTAAAGTTCCTCCTTTAGTTCACGATTTAGGAATGCACTCTTGATGTCCATCTGAAATACAATGAAACCATGGTGAGAAGCATATGCAAGAAACAACTTTATTGCTTTCAGTCAGGCTACTGGAGCATAAGTTTTGTCAAAGTTAATTCCTTCGCACTGAGCATATCCTTTGGCTACAAGCCTTGCTTTGTTACGAACGACAATTCCATTCTTGTCATGTTTGTTCTTGAATACCCATTTGGTGTCTATCACCGATTGATGTGTTGATCGATCCACGAGATCCCATACATGATTTCACAAGAATTCTGAATCTTCTTCCTACATCGCATTGATCCAATCGGTAGATTTGAGTGCATCGGCTATTTTTGTATGCTCCCCTTGAAATATATATTGCCTTGTGTCTGGTTTGAATTAGATCAACAAGATCTCCTAGTATCGCTTCTGAAGGATGATCTCTCAGCAGCCATTTTGGTCTTTGCAGCTCCGAGACTAGAATGGTTTGACTGCTGGATGCTCCAATTTAGCATTCTAAAATAGGGACATCAACAAGTTGTAGGTTACTTAGACTATCAGTAACACTTGCTGGGTTGTCGTCTGCTGAGTGGTTGTCTGCTGATGAGTCGTCTACTGGATTTGCATTTTCTAGAATGCTATTTCTTCTATAGGAGCTCATTCCTGATTGTCTTCAGCAGTGTTGTCGTCAGTATTCCTTTCATGATTTTGGGGATTCTCAGCAATGTCTTCGTCTTGCTGATTGATTCCTTCTTCATGAGTTCCACCTTGATTTGTGATCTCCTTGAGAGGAATTAGGGTGGCCTCAGCATTACCAGTTGCATCACCGGCCATCTCGGCTAATTGATGATATGCTTAGGTTTCCAGCGTAGATGACGATTCATCCATTAACCTAGTTGGAGCAATTGGTTCAGCTTCGAAAGTATTCCGGCCCGATGTATCATTGGCATTATTAGTTTCATGAATCATATCTTTTTGATCTCTCATAGTCCTATGCACTAAAGTAGCTTCATCGAAAATAACATTGCATGTTATTTCCACAAGTTTGGTGGTCTTGTTAAACACTCTATACCCTTTGTGAGATGGATGTCCATATCCTAGGAACACTCGTTCATCAGCTTTAGGAAAGAAAGTACTTAGTTTTGACTTCCCATTATTATGGATATAACATGGTGAACCGAAAGCACAAAGATGAGCTAAGGAAGGCTTACGACCATGAAAGATTTTCTAAGGAGTCTTGTTGAATCTAAAATTCAAGCCACTTCGGTTTTATGTGTAGCATGCATTCATTATGGTTTCTCCCTAATATCTATGTCCTAGATTTGTATCGGTGATAAGCTCATTATTTTACTCACTTATCTATATTATTTTCTACTATTTTATGTAGTTTTATTGAGTTTATATATATATTCTATGCATGAGTCTATATTAGGTGGTATTATGCGCGTTTTGGTGTTTTTTCAGGTTTTAGGCCTAAATTCACTTGAAAGTTGTTCCGGAAGCAGTGACGTGTAAGAGTAGCAGTGAATATTTCTTCCACAAGAGGAATTCGAGCTATTGGCACATGACAATGGATGATGCTTTGAGTTAGCTCTCCAACGCAACTGGAATCGGGTCAATCGGAGTTCGGGAGAGAAAGTTATGGCCAAAATCGTGAGACCGCGCAGAAGGGGCGAGAAGCTGCGTCGACAGACGCCAATCAGCATCGATCGACGCCGACGCCGAAGCCACATCAATCAACGTAGATCAACCATGATCGACACGAGGCTGTCTGCTGGAGCGGAAATTCAAGGAAAAACAGATTTATTCATATCTTTAGCCCTAGATTTGATAGGATACACATCCACCACTATAAATACCTATGTAAATTCGATTCCCTATTATTCCTTTTCATATTTTCGTTCTAGAATTTGGTTTTGAGAGTTTGGAGACTTGGGAAACACGAAACCCTTTTATTTTCTTGTAAGTTTTTTATGTTTATGCAATTTAATATATTTTCTTTTGGATTTCTATCTGCGATGAGTGGCTAGAAACCCTAGCGGGTTCTAGGGGTTGATATTATTATGGATGCATGTTAGTATTAATTAATTAGATTCATGATTCCTGTGTTTATTCTATAATTCTAGATTAATTCAAGGACCGAGAGGTGATGATTAATTTAGATGTCTAGCTATTGATAGAAGGACCGAGAGGTGAATATTAATGGTGGGAATAGGAATGCACGATACGATCTACACTATCCAAAAAGATGTACTAGACTGTAGGAATTGAACTGATTTGCTTATCAGATTGACTAATTTGGTGTACTTTGAGACCGAGCGGAAATAGTCACTAGTTAGTAATCTAGGTTATATTTGCCAAACAAGGAAATATTAAATTAATTGATTCCTACATGTCATCCATAATAAGAAATCTTCCCTAAAATCTGTGTTCTTTTAAATTTGCTTTCAAAAAACTACTTTAATTTTCTGCATTGTTTTCTTTACTTTGATAAAACCCTGATTTTGGATTCCTCAAACAACGAATCTTAGGATCATAGCTAGTATATAGGATAGTTTCCCCACACAATTCCCCAAGATCGATAACCTTAAGGTTTACAAATTTATTTGCCGCTGCTATTATAATTAATCTGTTTGAAATTGCAGTGATCAAATTGGCGCCGTTGTCGGGGAGTTGCTAGATTTTATCTTGTTACTAGTTCGTTCTAGGATTTGCTGGATTGAGTTTTAATTTTTCTGTACGTGTGCGTGTGTGAGTTTTCGAGTCTGTGTCCCGCATCGATCGACGCCATCTAGCGTCGATCGACGTCGATCATTTTTGTTGCGTCGATCGACGGACCCTAGCCTCGATAGACGCCAATCACTCTTTTGTGTCGATCGACGTGAATCCACGTCGATCGACGCTGAACTGATATTTACCTATTTCCTGTGCAGGTGCATGAGCACGCGAGCCAAAGGAAAAACACTCGAGGCCTTTGTCCCTGAAATTGAAGCAACCTGTAGGAAAATCAAAAAGAGAGGAAAAGACAAACAACGAGAGATGGCTGAAAATCCTGAAGCACCTCTGCAAAATATGACTCCCGAGGAGCAGAGGCAATTTGTGAATGAAGTACATCAGCTGAGAGTACAACTTCAAGCAGCCCAGGCTGCTCAGGCGGAGCAAGCTGCAAGACTGGCAGAGTTGAACAATAGGCAGATTGTGGTTCCGCAAAGGTCCATCTTGGATTGATTTCTTCCACAACAAGCGGAGGCCGGATTCAGAGTTGGCATTGAAGCCAACAACTTTGAGCTACGCACAAGCCTTATTCAGATGGTGCAGCAAAACCAGTTTGGGGGGAGAGCTGTAGAAGATCCATATACCCACCTCAACCAATTCATTGAGGTGTGTAACACTGTGAAGCAGAACGGAGTAACCCAAGATGTGATCAGGATGAGACTGTTCTCGTTCTCACTCAGAGACGAAGCACGGTCTTGGTTTGCTGGACTGGATAATAGTCAAATCGGGACATGGGAGGAGCTTCGAGCAGAGTTCCTTACCAACTACTTCCCACCGAGCCTGCTGCTGAAGAGGAAAGCTGCCATTACTACTTTCAAGCAGATGTATGATGAGTCACTCTACGAGGCCTAGAAGAGATACAAAGAGCTTCTACGACTCTGTCCTGGACATGGCATCGATCTGGAGATGCAAGTGTGTCATTTTTATGAGGGATTGAACCCTCACATGAAGGAGCTGGTTGATGCATCTGCTGGAGGAATACTGATGAAGAAGACTGGTGCAGAGAGTATGAGATTGCTGGCTGATATGGCCCTGAATAGCCACCAATGGCCAACTGATAGGCAGCTACCAGTCAAAGCAGTCGAGACAAATCCAGAATTCGACGTGGTCGCTAAGGTGAAAAAGCTCCGGGAGGAGATTGAAAAATTGGGCACATCACAAGTTGCAGCTGTTGCAGAGCCAAGCATGGCCATAGTACCCGTAGAGGCTGACTACATCAACAGGGGTGCAAGCAGTTCGTCTGGAACTGCCGGTAGGGAGGTGAACTACATTGGCGGTGGTTATCACAATAACTACCGAGGCAATCAAGGGTATCAGTACAACCACGGGCGATCTCACCCTGGATTTTCCTATGCTAACCCTTCTGCTGCAGAACACCCTCCGCCTGGTTTTGATGCAGGTACTGGGGGAGAGATTGTGGAAAGGAAGAAATCCGTACTAGAGGAGACGCTCGAGAAATTCATCAAGAGCTCGGATAACCGGTTCGGGAAAGTAGAAACCAAGGTGAAGGGAATGGCAAACCACATGCAGCAGATGACGAAACATCTTCAGATGATGGACACACAATTGAGCCAGATTGCCACCACACTCAGCAACCAACACAAGCCTGGACAGCTTCCGAGCACAACGGAGGTGAACCCAAAGGCCCAAAAAGACTGCAAAGCCGTTACTCTGAGTTTTGGGACGAGCTACAAGGGTCCCGAGATGGCTGTAGATGATTCTGGAGGTGAAAAGGAGCAAAAATGCACAGGATATGAATCCACGTCGATCGACGGACCTGCCACGTCGATCGACGCAGAAGACAGAGGCCCGTCGATCGATGCTACACTACATCGATCGACGTTGAAGTCTATTCCAGACACGAAGCAGAAGCATCCTAAAGAGCAGCTCCCTCGTTTGCCTTTCCCACAGCAGTTCGCGAAGCAGAAAGAGGACGAGAAATTCTCAAGATTTGTGGAGAATCTAAAGAAGGTCAGCATCAACATTCCGTTGATCGAAGCACTAAAGGAGATCCCGAGATACATGAACTACCTCCAAAAGCTGATGAGTGGAAAGAAGCAGTTCGTGGAGAACGAGACGGTGAAGATCCACGAGCAGTGCAACCTGCTACTTCTAAAGCAGGTGCCCATCAAGAGAAGCAATCCTGGATGCTTCTCTATTCTGGTTGAGATTGGGGGACACACATTCGAGAGAGTACTATGTGATACTGGGGCCAGTATCAACCTGATGCCGTACTCCATCTATAAGCGTCTCAACATCGGAGAGATGAGGCCCACGACGATCACCCTGCAGATGGCGGACCGGTCTGTGTCCCGCCCGAAAGGTATACTAGAGGATGTGCTAATTTGCGTGGGCCATCTCATTTTTCCTGCAGATTTTGTGGTGCACGAGATGAAGGAGGACGAGAATATGCCCATGATCTTGGGGCGTGAGTTTCTCGACACTAGCGCTGCTCTCATTGACTGTCGAGGCGGCGAGATCACACTCCGAGCGAATGATGAGAGGATCACCTTTGTGATCGACAAGAACAAGAAGAAGGCGGAGTGCAATCGAATCTCCACTACTGAAGAAGAGGATGAGTCTGAAGAAGATGAAGCAGCTGCCATTGAGTGGGAGAGAGGAAACGATAGGGTAGCAGTGTCAACTGCGCCACCTTTTTCTGAGCTCACCACCATTATCAAAGACCAGAAAGTCTACATGGTGGATGCCAAAGGTCGGCGTGTCTGGACCCGACCTCCTTGGCAATGATTTGAGGTATCGTCGAGCTGCGACGTTAAATCAAACACTTGTTGGGAGGTAATCCAACATTTTCCGTATTTTCCTTTCAATTTTCATTTTTTTTTATTATTTCAAATTTCTTCTTTTATTTCTTTGCTAACAGTTGTTTTGCAGTATTGAAAAAAAAAATTGGAGATCAGCTTGACGCTGATCGACGCAGCTTGGCGTCGATCGACGCCGAGCAACAGGTGTGATACACTTTGATCCGCGAAGGGATCGACAAGAAGGCTTCAAGTCAATCGACGCGAAGTGCCAACAGCCACTATTTCACGCCGCGCAATGTTCGAAGACTCCGGGGGATAACAAAGTAGATGTCTGAGATCAACTACCAGGTATCGTTCCCTCTTTTGTCTGATTTTCAAACTTATACCACTCTTTGAGTTGGAAATAAGTTTGGGGGGTGTGGACAAGAGATGGAACATTCTATCTTTTATTTATTCTGCTTTTCGTCTTTAATTTTTGCCTTAAATTTTCAAATTTTATTTTGTGGGGAAAATTTTTGAGTTTTGAAATAACCCGAATGAGATTGTGAGATTAGAATTGATTGAGGGTTGAGTTGAATTGATTATGATTGTGGTTAGATGCCTATGAATGTAGAATACCGCATGATAGGATTGATTTGACACTTGTGCTTGCATGCTGATTGAGCTGATTTGAAATTGACTGCGGAAGAAAATTTTTGAACCCTTGTGTGAGAATTTTGAGCCTTTATTTCTTTTGACGTGAGATTCACATGTGTGTTTTTATTTCTCTAGAACTTGCCTATTTTCTGTGTTGAGACTGCATAGTGTGTACAAGTTTAGGAAATGATCTTAGGCCATCTTTGATAGCCCAATTCCCTAAACACTGTCCCTTCACATTGAATTTTCCCTAGTTAGCCACTTTTGAGCCTATAAAATATTTTTCTTTCCTTGTCTATGAGTTTAAGAAGAAGTATTGGTTTCGCTCATGTCTTGAGTTGTGGTAGGTGGGTGGAATGATTGTGATATAGAGATAAGAAAATATAAATTAGTGGTGAAAAGATGTGTGAAAAAGAAGCTCAAAGAAATAATTAGAATTCTCATAAGCTCTCTGAAAAGAAAAGAATACAAAATTATGTAAAGAGCATAAGAGATTCAAAATGAGCTAGAAAAAAAAAGAGGTTGTGTATTTGTTGATATATTTGAGGAGAAGGGTGAATGAACTTAGATGGTGGTTTTGATTGATTGAGGAAGTACAACTTGATTGATATTAGTCACTTGGCCATATTTTCCTACCCCTCACAAAAGCCTACATTACAACCTTATGAAAGTCCTTTTTTATTCTAGACTTGTGTGCACATTCTAGCAGTGGAGATATTAGAAAATTTGCAAGCCTATGGTAGAAATTTCTTCATACATGTTGTTGAGTGCTTTCATCTATTCCTTAAACACTTGAGAGTTGAGCGATACACTTCCCGTGAGTTCTTCCAATGTTGATAAATTTTCTGTCTCTTTCAAATTGCTTGTGTGTAGTGGATTTTTGACCCTTGACTGTGATGAATCTTGTGAGGCATTGCACTTTAATCGCATGATTCTTTGATTTCTTTCTTGCCTACTGATTGAGGACAATCAAACGTTCAAGTTTGGGGGGTTTGATAATCTCATTATTTTACTCGCTTATCTATATTATTTTCTACTATTTTATGTAGTTTTATTGAGTTTATATATATATTCTATGCATGAGTCTATATTAGGTGGTATTATGCGCGTTTTGGTGTTTTTGCGGGTTTTAGGCCTAAATTCACTCGAAAGCCATTTCGGAAGCAGTGACGTGTAAGAGTAGCAGTGAAGATTTCTTCCAAAAGAGGAATTCGAGCTATTGGCACATGGCAATGGATGATGCTTTGAGTTAGCTCTCCAACGCAACTGGAATCGGGTCAATCGGAGTTCGGGAGAGAAAGTTATGGCCAAAACCGTGAGACCGCGTAGAAGGGGCCAGAAGCTGCGTCGACAGACGCCAATCAGCATCGATCGACACCGATGCCGAAGCCAGGTCGATCGACATAGATCAGCCATGATCGATGCGAGGCTGTCTGCTGGAGCGGAAATTCGAGGAAAAACAGATTTATTCATATCTTTAACCCTAGATTTGATAGGATACACATCCACCACTATAAATACCTATGTAAATTTTATTCCCTATTATTCCTTTTCATATTTTCGTCCTACAATTTGGTTTTGAGAGTTTGGAGACTTGGGAAACACGAAACCCTTTTATTTTCTTGTAAGTTCTTTATGTTTATGCAATTTAATATGTTTTCTTTTGGATTTTTATCTGCGATGAGTGGCTAGAAACCCTAGCGGGTTCTAGGGGTTGATATTATTATGGATGCATGTTAGGATTAATTAATTAGGTTCATGATTCCTGTGTTTATTCTTTAATTCTAGATTAATTCAAGGACCGAGAGGTGACGATTAATTTAGATGTCTAGCTATTGATAGAAGGACCGAGAGGTGAATATTAATGGTGGGAATAGGAATGCATGATACGATCTACACTATCCAAACAGATGTACTAGACTTTAGGAATTGAACTGATTTGCTTATCAGATTGAGTAATTTGGTGTACTTTGAGACCGAGCGGAGATAGTCACTAGTTAGTAATCTAGGTTATATTTGCCAAACAAGGAAATATAGCATTGTTGCAGTATTCCACCTGTTAAATTAATTGATTCATACATGTCATCCATAATAAAAAATCTTCCCTAGAATCTGTGTTCTTTTAAATTTGCTTTCAAAAAACTACTTTAATTTTCTGCATTGTTTTCTTTACTTTGATAAAACCCTAATTTTGGATTCCTCAAACAACGAATCTTAGGATCATAGCTAGTATATAGGATAGTTTCCCCACACAATTCCCCTGGATCGATAACCTTAGGGTTTACAAATTTATTTGCCGCTGTTATTATAATTAATCTGTTAGAAATAGCAGTGATCAATCGGCAAGCATTGTTCGCATGACCTCCTTTAGAGTTTTGTTCCTCCGTTCTGCCAAGCCGTTTTGCTGGGGAGTTCTTTGAGTGGACATTCATGTTGTATCCCAACGTCAGCGCAGTAGTCCAATATTTCTCTGTTACAGAATTCTTTATCACTATCGGACCTAATTCTCTTCATCGTGAGCTTTTTTTTTATTTTGTAATCAAAGTATCAGTTCTGGTAGAACTACCTTGACTTCATATTTGCTCTTAAGCATTCTCACCCATGTGTACCTAGAATAATCATCAATAACAACTAATAAATAATGTTTGTTACCCACAGTGGGTGGGATCAATGGGCCAAATAAATCCATGTGGAACAGCTCAAGGATTCAGTTTGATATGGCCTTTTGTGGGTTAGATTTGAATGATGGCTTTGCTTGTTTCCCTTGTTGACAAGCTCTGCAAATTCCTTCCTTCTTGAAGGTTTCTTTGGGCAGTCCTGTAACAATGTTATTTCTGGCTACATAATTGATAATTTTGAAGTTTATGTGCATCAGCCTTTTATTCCATAGCCAGTTGGTTTCTTCTTTGTTGAACGCGATGAAGCATGAAGCTTGCTAAACCACTTTCCCAATCTACAACGTAGAGTCCTCCTTTCCTGATTCCTCTAAGCTTTACGTCTCTAGTGGTTTTGTTATCAATCTTGCAACCTTTGTTAAAGAAGGAAACAATATATCCATTTTCACTTATCTGACTAATAATCAGTGATTGTGACTGAAGGTCCTCTGATCTTCTGAAGATTATCTTCATCTCCAGTCATATGACCTGAGCATCCGCTGTCGAGGATCCACTCTTTTAAATTCTTCGATGTTCTTCTTACTGGACCCTGTCATGCTAAATAAAGAAATTACTTTTTAGGTACATGATCAGTTGCGGGTCCTGCAGGAGTAGTTCTCTGGATCATCCCTTTAGGAATCTAAACTTTTGTGATTTTTACAATTTTCTTGTCATAATGTTTTACTACCTTTCCCTTCCTCTTGATATATTGTATTGAATTAGTTTGGAAATGTGTACTAGTGTGTTGAGCCTTCATAGTCTTATAAAAATGAAATGATTTAGACTTTGGCCTCAAGTAGGTGTTCTTGCAACTAGGAGTGTATTTTGGCTTCCTTGCAATCTCAGCAGATTGCTTAGCCTTGCTAGGATGTGTGTAAAACCTTCTTAGCAAATGGAACAGCCTGCTGGGTTACATACATTGATTTTACTGACTTCCTCTCAGCAGGCACGCTATTTAGTCTCTGTTGATTGGTTAGTTGAGGATTCGTAATCTGCCATCATTTTTGCTGAGCAACCATTGCTAATTTAGCATAGTCCCCTTTGTCTTGCCTAGCAGTTTGCTGAACCTTCCCGATTGCTGGGAGAAAGATAATTTTCTTTGAGTGAGCAAATTCAGCATTGCTGGATTCTCCTTTCTCATAACCGATTCCTGTATGATTATTCGTGCTCCTTTGAGCACTTAGAATTTTATCTAAATCTCTCGTGCTTTTAGAAAATTTACATTGATAAAGATTTTACATGAAGTTGTTGCTTTTTAAAACTTCATTCTCTTGTTTTAGACAGTAAAAATCTTTACTAAGAGAGGAATTCAGTTTTGAGTTTTGAAAGTTCCTCGTATGCTGACCTAGATTTTTCAATCTCATTGGTAAAAATGAAAAGTTGATATTTCAGCGAGGAGTTTTCTTGTATCAAAGTTTCTTTTAATGCATGAAAATTTGAAAATTCTTTCAAAAGAAGTTCTACCGTTATATCTCCTGATTCTGAGAAACATGAATCAGCAGTATCATGCAGGTTTTCTGATGTAGAAATAGTAAATATAACAGAATTTGTTACCTGGTTTCTCGTGACAACTAGGGTTGATTCTGCTATTTGCTCTTCATCAGCTTCAACATCTTTGTTGATGTTGGCCATAAATACCATGCGGACATCCTCTTCATCATCTGATAAGTAGCCTTCGTCGTCGTGATCTAGGATGTCTAATATTTCTATCCTGGTCAGCAAGGCTTTGGTAACGGCCTTTGATGTGCGCTTCTCGGGGACACTCAAATTTTAGATGATCTGGTGAGTTGCACTCGTAGCACGTTCTTGGCGTCCCTTTGGCTGTCCAACTATCCGCTGGTGGGCTTTGTTGAGATTCTTCCTTTTTCCCTTTAGCCTTCAGCAGTAGCTTTTTTATTCTTTTCATCTGCTCCTCCAGCTCGCTGACTGAGGATTCCGTTTTTTTAGCCGGAGATCCACTGGTTGATGTTATCTCCTTCATTGGGCTGGATTGAGATGGACGATCTGAGTGAAACGGCTTTTTGGTTTTGAACTTTTGTATGTCTCTCTTAATAAAAAATGTTGCATCCTCAGGATGATCTTTAATGGATATTGCAGCTCGTACAACTTTACTCTTGTTGATTTGCATGATGTCCCATTCATGTGCTTGAAGCAGGAAGAATATTTCTTTCATACTCAAGGCTGATAGATCATTCTCCTTCAGGCTTATCACTTTGAGAAACCAGTCCTTTTTCGACACTTTTAAAAGAATCTTTGAATTCATGTCTGGAAGATCATACGTTCTTCCCAACTTCTTCAGTTCTGCTATGATTGAATTGAATCTAGCTTCAATATCTTTGATTGTTTCTCCTGGAAGCATCTGGAACGATTCGTATATGTCCACACACTGTTGTATCTTGTTCCTCTTCATTTGATTAGTCTCTTTGCTCAGGGTGCCAAGAAAATCCCACATTTTTTTGGCATTCTCGAACTCTAAGGCTTCAGCCTCAGAGGTCCTGATAGAGAATTTAAGATCAAATACATGGCTATGTAGTCCAATTGTGCACCAACTAGATCTTCCTGAGTCCACTCCATGTATGTCTTGTCCACTATCTCATCTGTTCCTTGAACATCTTCGCCAATTTGAGTTTTTACCTTTTGAATCTTGATTGGTCCTTGCTAGATCAAATGCTTTATTTTTGAATGTATGTTCATCAACGTGATCAGCGACCCCTATTTCCAGGTGGAGTAGGTTTTCAAAGTAACATTTCCGAATTTTGCGTTGTTCATCATTATCCTTATCCTGATCTTAACACAAAAATACAAGAAATATGCAAGGAAAAATGGATGTGGTCCTAAGCGACTCGGAAGCAGCTAGTCTATAAAGACCAACCTCTCTAATACAACTTGTTGGTCTCCGATCCGAGTATCAATATTTGCAGTGGAAGTTTTAATAATATCTTGCACTTATCTTGCTAGGTTCACAACTAAGGTTTATTGTAGATTATACTTTAACACTTGGTGTGTTGAGTTTCAAAATAAGCAAACTCTAACAAAATTAAGGCAATAAATGAACATGGGGTTTATAGTGGTTCGAACAATTGTTCTACATCCACTCTTCAGTCTTCCTGACTGAAAATTCACTATAGATTGATTACAAGGTCCGACTTGATCTCTAACTTTGAGCAGCTCCTTTGTCTGGTTAGCGCGCACCTTTCCTTAATTTTTGAGTCGTCGTCCTTGCTCTTTGTGAAAATCCTTTGATAAAGTACCAATAGTGGCTAGCCAATCCTAGAAAACTTCCAATTTCCTTCGGATTCTTTGGCGATTTCAATTCTTGGATTGTTTGAATTTAATTTGGATCCACCATTATTCCCTCGACCGAGATGACGTGTTCAAAGAACATAACTTGTTTTTGCTAAAAATGCAATTTGCTAAATCTGCATACAACTTTTTCTGTTCTTGATGTTCTTTTTCTCTTTTGTAGTAAACCAAGATGTTGTCTATTTAAACCATGACAAATTGATCTAAGTACAGGTGAAATACTTTATTCATCAAGTCCATAAACATGGTGAGCACGTTTGTCAGCCCTAACGACATCACTGAGAACTTATAATGTCAATATCTATTACGAAAGGTGGTTTTTAGAATGCCTTCCTCTCGCACTTTCAACTAATGGTATCAAGATTTAAGATCGATCTTTTAGAAAACTTCAACTCCTTTAAGCTAATTAAACAAATCGTCTATAATTGGCAACATATATTTGTTCTTCGAGGTTAGCTTGTTAAGATCTCGACATTCAATACACATATGTAAGTATCCATATTTCTTCATAATTAATAGCATTGGTGCTCCCTAGAGCGAAATACTAGGTCTTATAAATCTGGCATCTAAGAGTTTTTGACGTTAGGCTTTCAACTCTTGAAACTCCTTCGGCGCCTCTCTATATTGTGCCTTTAACAATGGTGTTTCTCTAAGTTCCAAGTCATTTGTGAATACTAGGTTTAGGTCGAGTTGTAAACCAGGTAGTTCTTTTAGAATTTCATCTTTGATCTCTCTCACTCTCTCTCTCTCTCTCTATCAAATTATATCATTTGTCCTCCGCCTTGCGTTGTGTGGCCCTTGGCTAATCATGATAAGCATAATTCTCTCATTTCTCATTTCTCTTATCACACATAGAGCCAAAATGATGGATACTTCTCTCTTGACACTTAGACGGTGGACACTATAGTCTTTCCTCTAACGGTTCTTAGTACAAAATTCTTCTTCCCTAGCAGCCTATCACAACTTGGTGCTTGACTAACCAATCCAATTGTAAGGATGACATTGATCTACTATTTCTATAACTTTAAAGTTTACATTAACATCGATTATAAGTTTGACTTCCAGGGTTAAACAACTAAGAGTAATGGGCATTTACTCTTTTGTGGAATTTACGATATCTAATATACTTTCCGATGGTTTTGTATATGATCACTGTAAAATCTACAGATTAATTATAGAAACAGTGGCAAATAAATTTTTAAACCCTAAGGTTATCGAATCCAGGGGAATTGTGTGGGGAAACTATCCTATATACTAATTATGATCCTAAGATTCATTGTTTGAGTGAACAGAAAATCAGGGTTTTGATTTGGAAAATAAAGATAACAATGCTGAAAATTAAAGAGGTTTTGAAATAAAATTTAAAAGAACACAAATTCTAGGGAAGAATTCTTATTATGGATAACATGTAGGAATCAATTAATTTAACGGGTGGAATACTGCAACAATGCTATATTTCCTTGTTTGGCAAATATAACCTAGATTACTAATTAGTGACTATCTCCGCTCGGTCTCAAGTACACCAAATTAGTCAATCTGATAAGCAAATAAGTTCAATTCCTACAGTCTAGTACATCTTTTTGGATAGTGTAGATTGTATCATGCATTCCTAATCCCACTATCAATATTTACCTTTCGGTCCTTCTATCAATAGCTAGACATCTAAATTAATTGTCATCTCTCGGTCCTTGAACTAATCTAGAATTATAAAATAAACGCAGGAATCATGAACCTAATTAATTAATCCTAACATGTATCCATAATAATATTGTTGGGAAATTTGGCTAAGTTTCCTTTCCCCAGTAGCTACTTGTTTAGATTCTAGTTTTGGTGTTTTGGTGGATCAAATCCTAAGTCCTACCAGCGTCAGTTTGTCTCTAGAATAGCTCTAGTCTCAAATGTAAAGTCCTGTTTAGGTCTTTTGAGTTGTAAGTCGCAGCTGATCAAGACTCATGCTGACACTGTTCACCAGCATGAGAAGTGCTTACCACTGGTTACTGTTCACCAGTTGGAAAAGTCTCATCAGAAGGCGGCTGACAAAGACTCGTGCTGACACTGTTCACCAGCATGAGAAGAGCTAATGACTGGCTACTGTTCACCAGTTGGGAAGGATTTCACCAGCAGGCGGCTGACAAATCCTACCAGCAGAATACGTGTTCTCACTAACACTATTCACCAACAGTGAAGCCACCAGTCATGGGAGATTCCAAGAAAGGGTTAACATCAGACATATTGGTAGACTTAGATTGTGCCAGCGCAAGTCACCAGCAGAGACTGTCAGCACAAGATCACCAGAATGTTCTACCAGTCGGATGTTACCAGCAGAATTCCAGATTCTCTCTCCCAGAGTCTTAGAGACAAAAAGAAGATTCGTCGAGGAATTAACTGACAGAGTATGACTTTAAGGAGGATACCTTAAAGTCCATCAGTTACAAGACACCAGTCTCGATTCCTCGTACTGACTTAAAGAGCCGTTCTGACACAAAGAGATCTGTGTCAGATAAAGCGGTCTTAGGTATGGCCTTTCTCCGAAAAGCATACCTGCCGCCATCAGAAGGACATCCGAGGTCTGACATCCTTCCGGATGTGTCCAAACGGCTAGAAGATTTGAATGGGATCCCGTGTCTATAAATAGGTCGGAACCACCAACATTTAAGACGCTTGCTAGCTTGCTTCCTGACATTCAATACTCTTCTTGCCATACTCAACTACCGAAAGTCTGAAACTTTATTGCAAGCAAGCAAAACTTTCGAGGCTTTTCTTAAAGCTTTCCGTGTGTTGATTTCTTCAAGCACGAGACTTCAAGCTTCCAGCTTGTAAGTTACAGATCTCTTTGGTGTTCTTTCTCTTCTGAGGAAGTTCACAGCAGCTCTTGTGCCAGCCAACACTTGAGTTATTACGGGCTTTTGCCGTATTGAGAAGATACGTTCTTGGGAGAACTAAACACCCAGTGAAGCTGTGGAGGTTGAAGTGACGTGCTCGCACTCCACCAGCTGATCAGAGTTGAAGAAGGAATCAAGACCGGGAGCGGTTGATCTAGCGAAGTGGTGGACAAGGGTCGCACCAGCTAGAGATAGATCGTAGGCAACTTGTACGTGATTACTCTATAGTGAATTTCCAGTGCTACGACAGGAGAGTGGACGTAGATCAGTTGATCGAACCACTATAAATCCTTTGTCTTTATCAGTTTTCTGCATTATATTCTTATTTTAAACCCAGCACCCAAGTGCTGGTGTATACTCTGAAAACTGATAACTGTGTAAACAAGGCCTAAATTTTTCTAAGTGTTGTATCACCAGCTGACAGGTCCCAGTCAGTTGGTTAACCAGCAAGTGCAAGAAAACGTTTACTTATTATTATTTCCGCTGCGTAACGTGTTAAACTCTGATAAACCGGGACCAACAAATATGAACCCTTAGAACCCGCTAGGGTTTCTAGCCACTCATCGCAGATAGAAATCCAAAAGAAAAGATATTAAATAGCATAAAAGTAAAGAACTTACAAGAAAAATAAAGGGTTTCGTGTTTCCCAAGTCTCAAAACTCTAAAAACTAAATTGTAGAATGAAAAATATGATGGTTGATGCAAAAAGACAAATTTTCTAGGTTATTTATAGGGGTGGATGTGTATCCTATCAAATCTAGGGCTAAAGATATGAATAAATATGATTTTCATCAAACTCCCGCGCCAGCAGACACGCGTCAATCATTGCTGATTGGCATCGATCAACGTGGCTTCATCTTTGGCATTGATCGATGCTGATTGGCATTGATCGACGTGGTCTCTCGCCCATTCTGCGCGGTCTCACGGTGTTCGCCATAACTTCCTCTCTCGAACTCCGATTGACCCAATTCCAGTTGCGTTGGAGAGCTAACTCAAAGCATCATCCCTTGCCATGCGCCAATAGCCCGAATTCCCCTTGTGTAAGACTTTTCAGTGATACTCTTACACGTCACTGCTTTTGGAACAAGTTTCTCGTGAATGTAGGCCTAAACCTTGCAAAAACACCAAGATGCGCATAATACCACCTAATATAGACTCATGCATAGTATATATATATAAACTCACTAAAACTACATAAAATAGTAGAAAATACTACCTCCGTCCCGCGCTATTAGTCCCATATAGTTTCGGCACAGGAACCAATGTTTGTGAGTGTAGTGGAATTAATATTTTATTGATGAGTGTGAAAAAGTTTGTCATTTTAGGAAATGAGACTAATAGAGTGGGACAGACCAAAAAGGCAAATGAGACTAATAGAGTGGGACGGAGGGAGTAATATAGATAAGCGAGTAAAATAATGAGCTTATCAAACCCCCCAAACTTGAACGGTTGATTGTCCTCAATCAATAGGCAAGAAAGAAATCAAAAGATCATGCGATTAGAGTGCAATGCCTCACAAGATCAATCACAGTCAAGAATCAAAAATTCACTACACAAGCAATTTGAAAGAGACAGAAAATTCATCAACAGTGGAAGAACTCACAAGAGGTGTATCGCTCAACTCTCAAGTGTTTAAGGTATAGATGACAGTACTAAACAACATGTATGAAGAAATTTCTACCATAGGCTTGCAAATTTTCTAATATCTCCACTGCTAGAATGTGCACACAAGTCTAGAATCAAAAAGGACTTTCATTAGGTTGTAATGTAGGCTTTTCGTGAAGGGTAGGGAAATATTGCCAAGTGACTAAAATCAATCAAGTTGTACTTCCTCAATCAATCCAAACCACCTTCTATTCATCATCCACCACATCTCCTCAAATATATCAACAAATACACAACTTTTTTTTCTAGCTCATTTTGAATCTCTTGTGCTCTTTACATAATTTTTGTATTCTTTTCTTTTTCAGAGAGCTTATGAGAATTCTAATTACTTCTTTGAGCTTCTTTTTCACACATCTTTTCACCACTAATTTATATTTTCTTATCTCCATCTCACAATCATTCCACCCCATATACCACAACTCAAGACATGAGAGAAACCAATACTTCTTCTTAATCTCATAGACAAGGAAAGAAAAATTTTGTATAGGCACAAAAGTGGCTAACTAGGGGAAAATTTAATGTGAAGGGACAGTGTTTAGGGAATTGGGCTATCAAAGATGGCCTAAGATCATTTCCTAAACTTGTGCACACTATTTAGTCTCAACACAGAAAATAGGCAAGTTCTAGAGAAATAAAAACACACATGTGAATCTCACATCAAACGAAATAAAGGCTCAAATTTCTCACACAAGAGTTTAAAATTTTCTTCCACAGTCAATTTCGAATCAGCTCAATCAGCATTCAAGCATAAGTGTCAAATAAATCCTATCATGCAGTATTCTACATTCATAGGCATCTAACCACAATCACAATCAATTCGAACTCAACCCTCAACCGATTCTAATCTCACAATCTCATTCGGGTTATTTCAAAACTAAAAAATTTTCCACATAAAAGAATAAAACTTAAAATTTAATGTAAAAATTAAATAAGGAAAGCAGAATAAATAAAAGATAGAATGTTCCATCTCTTGTCCACATCCCCCCAAACTTATTTCCAACTCGAAGAGTGGAATAAGTTTGAAAATCAGACAAAAGAGGGAACGATAATTTGTAGTTGATCTCAAACATCAACTTTTTATCCCCCCGGAGTCTTCAAACATCACACAACGTGAAATAATTGTTGCTGGCACTTCGCATCGATCGATGCGAAGCCTTCTTATTGATCCTTGTGGCGGATCGAAGAGTATCACGCCGGGCTGCTCGGTGTCGATTCGACACCAGGCTATGTCAATCGACGTCGAGCCGTACTCCATATTTTTTATTATTATATTTTTAATTAAACTGCAGAATAACTGTTAGCGCAAAAAATAATAGAATTTTGAATAAAAAATGAAAATTAAAAAGAAAATATGGAAAAGGTTGGTTTACCTCCCAACATGTGCTTGATTTAACGTCGCAGCTCGACGATACCTCAATTCACCTCCAAGGAGGTCGGGTCCAGACTCGCCGACCTTTGGAATCCACCATGTAAACCTTACGGTCTTTAACAATGGTGGTGAGCTCAGAAAAAGGTGGTGTAGTTGATACTTTCACCCTTTTGTTTCCTCTGTCCCACTCAATGGAAACTGTTTCTTCCTCTTCAGATTCATCCCCTTCGTCAGTAGTGGAGATTCGATTGCACTCCGCCTTCTTCTTGCTCTTGTCGATCACAAAGGTGATCTTCTCATCGTTTGCTCGATGTGTGATCTCGCTGCCTCGAAAGTCAATGAGAGCGGCACTAGTGTCGAGATACTCATGCCCCAAGATCATGGGCATGTTCTCGTCCTCCTACATCTCGTGCACCACAAAATCTGCAGGAAAAATGAGATGACCCACGCGAATGAGCACATCCTCTAGTATACCTTTCGGGCAGGATACAGACTGGTCCGCCATCTGCAGGGTGATCGTCGTGGGCCTCATCTCTCCGATGTTGAAACGTTTGTAAATGGAGTACGACATCAGGTTGATACTGGCCCCAGTATCACATAGTACTCTCTCGAACGTGTGTCCCCCAATCTCAACCAGAATAGAGAAGCATCCAGGATCACTTCTCTTGATGGGCACCTGCTTTTGAAGTAGCAGGCTGCACTGCTCGTGGATCTTCACCGTCTCGTTCTCCACGAATTGCTTCTTTTCACTCATAAATTTCCGGAGGTACTTCATGTACACCGAAATCTCCTTCAGTGCTTCGATCAGCGGGATGTTGATGCTGACCTTCTTCAGGTTCTCCACAAATCTAGAGAACTTCTCGTCCTCTTTCTGCTTCGTGAACCTCTGTAGGAATGGCAAAGCGGGGGGTTGATCTTCAGGCTTCTTCAGCTTTGCGCCTGGAACAGACTTCGGCATCGATCGACGTAGGGTGGCATCGATTGATGGGGCTTTATCTTTTGCATCGATCGATGCAGATGGTGCGTCGATCGACGTGGATACCTGTCCCGCGCAGTTTTGCTCCTTTTCGCCTCCAGAATCGTTCACAGCCGTCTCGGGACCCTTGTAGCTTGTCCCAGACCTCAGAGTAATGGCCTTCAGTGGCCTTTCCTTTGCGGGGTTCACCTTTGTCTTACTTGGCAACTGTACAAGCTTGTGTTAGTTGCCGAGTGTGGTGGCAATCTGGATCAATTATGTGTCCATCATCTGAAGGTGTTTCGTCATCAGCTGCATGTGGTTGGCCATCCCCTTCACCTCAGTTTCTACTTTCCCAAACCGGTTATCCGAGCTCTTGATGAATTTCTCGAGCGTCTCCTCCAACACGGATTTCTTCCTTTCCACGATTTCTCCTCCAGTACCTACATCAAAATCAGACGGATGGTGTTCTGCAGCACAAGGGTTAGAATAAGAAAAACCAGGGTGAGATCGCCCATGGTTGTAATGATACCCTTGATTTCCTCGGTAGTTATTGTGATAACCACCGCCAATAAAGTTCACCTCTATCCTGGCAGTTCTAGACGAACTGCTTGCACCCCGGTTGATGTAGTTGGCCTCCACCGGAACAATAGCCATGCTTGGTTCAGCAACAGCAGTAGCTTGTGTTGTGCTCAATTTTTCAATCTCTTCTCTGGGCTTTTTCACCTCAGCAACCACATCAATTTCTGGCTTGGCTTCCACAGCTTTGACTGGAATTTGTTTATCGGTCGGCCATTGGTGGCTATTCAGCGCCATGTCTACCAGCAACCTCATGCTCTCTGCACCACTCTTCTTCATCAGTATACCACCAGTAGATGCATCAACCAACTCCTTCATGTGAGGATTCAAACCCTCATAGATATGGCACACTTGCATCTCCAGATCGATGCCATGTCCAGGACAAAGTCGTAGAAGCACTTTGTATCTCTTCCTGGCCTCGTAGAGTGACTCATCATACATCTTCTTGAAAGTAGTACAGTTTTCCTCTTCAGCAGCAGGTTCGGTGGGAAGAGGTTGGTAAGGAACTCTGCTCGAAGCTTCTCCCATGTCCCGATTTGACTCTTGTCCAGTCCAGCAAACCAAGATCGCGCCTCGTCTCTGAGTGAGAACGAGAACAGTCTCATTCTGATTACATCTTGGGTTATTCCATTATGTTTCACAGTGTTACACACCTCGATGAATTGGTTGAGGTGGGTATATGGATCTTCTACGGCTCTCCCCCCAAACTGGTTTTGCTGCACAATCTGAATAAGGCCTGTGCGCAGCTCGAAGTTGTTGGCATCAATGCCAACTTTAAATCCGGCCTCTTCTTGCTGAGGAAGAAATCGATCCAAGATGGACCTTTGCGGGATCACAACTTGCCTGTTGTTCAACTCTGCCAGTCTTGCAGCTTGCTCTGCCTGAGTAGCCTGGGCTACTTGTAGTTGTGCTCTCAGCTGTTGTACTTCATTCACAAATTGCCTCTGCTCCTAGGGATTCATATATTGCAGAGGTGCTTGTGGATTCTCAGCCATCTCTCGTTGTTTTTCTTTTCCTTTCATTTTGATTTTCCTGCAGGTTGCTTCAATTTCAAGGACAAAGGCCTCGAGCATTTTTTCTTTGGCTCGCGTGTTCATGCACCTGCACAGAAAATAGGTAGATATCAGTTTGGCGTCGATTGACGTGGATGTCAAGTTGATCGATGCAAGAAATTGGTCGGTGTCGATCGACGTAAGGTGTTCGTCGATCGATGCTATAAGATGATCGATGTCGATCGATGCAAAGGGGCATTGATCGACGTGGAATGCAGAAACGAAAACTCACACACGCACACGTACAGAAAATAAAACTCAATCCAGCAAATCCTAGAACGAACTAGTAACAAGATAAAATCTAACAATTCCTCGGCAACGGCGCCAATTTGATCACAGTAAAATCTACAGATTAATTATAGAAACAGTGGCAAATAAATTTGTAAACCCTAAGGTTATCGAATCCAGGGGAATTGTGTGGGAAAACTATCCTATATACTAATTATGATCCAAAGATTCATTGTTTGAGTGAACAGAAAATCAGGGTTTTGATTTGGAAAATAAAGATATCAATGCTGAAAATTAAAGAGGTTTTGAAATCAAATTTAAAAGAACACAGATTCTAGGGAAGAATTCTTATTATGGATAACATGTAGGAATCAATTAATTTAACAGGTGGAATACTGCAACAATATTATGTTTCCTTGTTAGGCAAATATAACCTAGATTGCTAATTAGTGACTATCTCCGCTCGATCTCAAGTACACCAAATTAGTCAATCTGATAAGCAAATCAGTTCAATTCCTACAGTCTAGTACATCTATTTAGATTGTATCATGCATTCCTAATCCCACTATCAATATTCACCTCTCGGTCCTTCTATCAATAGCCAGACATCTAAATTAATCGTCACCTCTCGGTCCTTGAATTAATCTAGAATATAAAATAAACGCAGGAATCATGAACCTAATTATTTAATCCTAACATGCATCCATAATAATATCAACCCCTAGAACCCGCTAGGGTTTCTAGCCACTCATCGCAGATAGAAATCCAAAAGAAAACATATTAAATAGCATAAAAGTAAAGAACTTACAAGAAAAATAAAGGGTTTCGTGTTTCCCAAGTCTCCAAAATCAGAAAACTAAATTGTAGAATGAAAAATATGATGGCTGATGCAAAAAAAGACGAATTTTCTAGGTTATTTATAGGGGTGGATGTGTATCCTATCAAATCTAAGGCTAAAGATATGAAAAAATCCAATTTTCATCAAATTCCCGCGCCAGCAGACCCGCATCGTCGTTGCTGATTGGCGTCGATCGATGCTGATTGGCATCTATCGACGTGGTCTCTCGCCCCTTGTGCGCGGTCTCACGGTTTTGGCCATAACTTCCTCTCCCGAACTCCGATTGACCCGATTCCAGTTGCGTTGGAGAGCTAACTCAAAGCATCATCCATTGCCATGAGCCAATAGCCCAAATTCCCCTTGTGGAAGAACTCTTCACTGCTACTCTTACACATCACTTCTTTCAGAACAGTTTTCTCGTGAATGTAGGCCTAAAACCTGCAAAAACACCAAGACGCGCATAATACCACCTAATATAGACTCATGCATAGAATATATATATAAACTCAATAAAACTACATAAAATAGTAGAAAATAATATAGATAAGCGAGTAAAATAATGATCTTATCAGTATACTGAAAGCATTATGATTAGTATATCATGAACAAGGTTTTCTGTTTATTTACTTGAAATAATTTAGGTTGATTATTTATCTCCATTTCTGAATTAACAAGCATGTATCACAAATGACTTTATCCTCTTATATTTTCGATAGGGAGATCATATTGTGTCTAGTAGAAAATGGAAGATACTATGGATTGCTGACCTAACGAGATATAAACATTATCACAGCTGAGACAATCCAAAGATGGCTGTTGATATAAGCTATAGCAGACGCATTAATAAGCAGCTTATCTGTTTTGCAAGGGAAGCTGGTGTGTTCGGTACGCATTGATAGGGCCTAACTAAAGATCAATTTCTTTATCTGATATTAACGAATCTTGATCTTGATGGCTTGATGGAATCTGAATCTAAATGAAAGCATGAAGGTATATACAAATTTGCGTATCACTTTGAGATACTTTGGTGGAGTCTTTGTCGAACATCTTCGGTGGTAGCTATGTGTATGATTGTCTGTAATTGGAAGTAGGTAATGATATCCAGTACATGATGGTGACATTCCTTGAGCAGCACAAAAGGTTCATTATGCTAAAATCATGAAGACTGAATAAGTTCAAACATAAATGAAAAAAGGTTGAGTGGATTAATTCACGAATAAAAGATGTTAAATAATTTATTGGATTGTCAGAACTTATGATGTGGTAACAAAGAGGTTTGACAAAGATGTTAATACACTGAACTTATGCAACCCGTTCCTTATGAAGTGGTAACAAAGAGGTTCGACAATATTGATTTTCTAGTGGCATGAATCTATATTAATTAATTGATTAATTATATTATGGGTTGCATATGACAATTAATTAATTAATAGATATTCTTTCTCCTATGACAATTAAAAGTCCCGGGTCTGGCCCAAGAAAAGCTCATGCCAATTGGGGCTCAGAATTCTCCTATAAATACCCCTCAGATACTCAGATCACAACACACCATAAGATCCTAAGTTGCTAAGCAGCAAACCAGAGATTTGGGAGCTGCACTAAACGACTAGGATGTTAGCGAGGGAATGAAATTCTACTTCTCAGTTGGGAAAATATCCAAAAGCAATCTTCACCATATATTTGGATACGACTAGGGATATAGATCAAAAGATCAGATAATGATTATCTTTCTTCTTCTTTTCTCTCTCTAAATTTTGAATTTAAATTAGAGATTTATTTCTTTCATCTCATAGGATTAAATCTTGTATCGGAACAATGATTAACGATCAAATTCCTAAACAATCAGCTCAAAGTTAAAACAATTTCGGTATTCCGCAAAAACTATCTTTGGATTCAATAGGAGCACGCTAGGATTTTTATAGGCATAGCAATATATTTTTAGATATCCAATAATCTATCTTGGCATTTGTCTTTGCAATTCAGTTTTTTAAAATCTTTTCAATTGGTATCAGAGCCAGGTTGAATTTATTGGCTCTGTCGTTAAAATAACATTGCTTATAATTATGCATTATTAATATTATAGAATTGCATTGGCTGTATTGTTTGTATTTGTTCTTCGTGGTTTCCTAGGTTAATCCACCCTTTGATAAGGATTCTTTTTTTTTTTTAATCCGCGAGATAAATCCATGGTTAAATTTATTTTCCCAATTTTAGTAGGATGATTTTTCTTGTGAAATCAATTTTAAAAATATATGTAAAATAAAAAAAGATAAAGAATACGAAGAAAGAAGACGAGGCGGACAAGGGTGCATGGCGGTAGACCATCAGGCGAGCCTGAGCCATGCGGTCTACTGTGGAAAGTGACGGAGGCGGCAGGCGATGATGACAACCATAACATATACATGAAGGCAACATGCGTACGTATGAAAAATTACTATCGGTTCTAACCATGCATTTGGTGCACGACCGGCCCCTTATGTGAAGCAACTTGTTGTGCTTGTGCACGGCGATGGTACGACAGACGAGGGTGGGAAACACAAATGATGGAGGTTGCAGAAACCGCATATGGTAGAACCCTGTGCATGGTAGGTGGCCACACCTTTTTGCGTCATCTCTCGGCAAAAGGGGATGTCAACGACATGATGGGTTTGAACTAGCAATAGTGTCAAGCGGGTGCAACGAGCCATGCGTGCATGTGGCAAAGCCACATCCCTGCATGGCCGGCTACAACCCTCTTCTTCCTTGCGTGCGACAACAATCGACTGTGACTTTGGCATGAGACGATTATGGCAATGGCAGTGGAGGCCAGCTGCGGCGCACAGGCTAGAACCATGGCTCTGCATGTTTTCTCCCCTCCAATGAGATACCATGGGCAAACGATGACGATTGGGGGCTCCATTAAGGCATTGTTGGGTTTTGTATACTAGAAACATTTATTACAATGTGTATACATTTGACTTATCTCATATCTATTTACAAACATACTTTCAAGAATGACAAAATCCTTTTATCTTGTCATTAGGAAGATCATACGGTGTATAGGAGATCGCAGAAGATTGTATGGATCATTTGACCTATTGAGATTTAAACATTAATATCAATCGAGACAACATTGAAGATTAGTCTGTCGGCGTAGGCTGCAGCATAGTGAGAAAGAAGTGATTTGTCTTGATCACTTTATATGTTGGTACGTGCAGTTGCATATTGATAGGACTACAGTGAGATATGTTCTTTTGTTTTACTTAAGATGAATCCAGATCTCATAAAGGTTTAGAATTATCACGGGTTGTATTGTCACCTTGACTTGCCATGGTGGAGATCCTGATGAGCGCGCTCGTATATCTGCATCTTAGGTGACAACAACTTGTATAAAATGTTTTGATGAGAGGGGTTATATTACCATATCTTAGTATTAGGATGCGGTTATTCCATGAGGAACTCAATAAGGATTGTTTTGTAGAAGTTCTACACGCTCATTAAGTTCAAGCATACATGATAATGTTTGAGTAGTACTACTCGAAATATTAATATATTAATTAATTAATTGAATCTTGTTAAAAGCTCTAATTAATAATAGAATGTCCAATAAATATGGGATTCATCGAGTCGATGCAACTCGTTCTTATAATGTGGTAATGAATTAACTTTAATTTATTAATTATATCTTGGGTTGTGGACATGAAAATTAATTTATTCATTGACCCACATTATTGTTTGCATCAGGATCAAAATCTGGCCCAATACAATTGCTTAATGGAGCCCTAAAGTGTTTCTACCTTAGTATTATAAATAGCCAAATCTCTCCACATATTTCTTTAGTTAAGTCACATCAACTGAAACCCTAGAGGAGAGAGAGAAAGAGAGAGAGGGACGGCGCCAACTGCAGGAGAGGAGAGAAATTCAATTCTTGCCATCCTCACTAGTTGCAGGATTGGAAAAACAAAGTGATATAGATCGGATCTGGAGAACATGATCATTATTTTTTAAAACTTGTTTCTTGAATATGTATTGAAAAATATAAAATTCATCTTCCGTAGATTCGAAATGTTCGTGCGGTGGAATCAAATTCGGACTCAAAAAAAGGTAACCCTAAATCCATCGCATTAAATTCATATGATCATGCATAGGGTTTTTCAATCACATGGTAATTGTTTTGTCATCCATGAACGATCTGGGTTAGTATATTTGTAATTGAATTCACAACATTAATCACTACAATTAGGATCAGGGTCTGGTTCTGTTTCATGGTTCTTTGGTAAAATAGCTTTATAAATTAAGAATGAATGGATTTATTTATTGTTATAGAGGTTTTTTGATTTTTTGTTCCTCGTGGCATCTCGTTAATTTAATCTGCAGTGATTTATCCATAATCAAATTAAATTGTATTGTAAAAGCATGAGAAAATTCGTGATTAGATTTGATAGGAAAATAAATTATAATGGATTAGATCTATTTTTTATATTTTCAAATCTTTAATTATTTGTTGGATTAAAGAACACGAAGAAGGTGGCCGGTGGCATGCAAAGGCGGCGTTCGCCACCAGCATCGACGGAGCTACAACGGTAGGTGGCTGTAGCTCTGACTTGCATACGCAGGCAGAGCAACTATGATAGACAGATGCGAGACGCAGCAGCTACTGCAGGAGGCTACGATAGCAGGCAACGTTGTTGCACGCGGCGTGCACGCAGGCGGTGAATGTAGGTGGCCCACTAGGATCGTGAGCAGCAGCGAGGGCACGGTGTTGCATGGCAGGCAATGCAAACCCTTATTATAGTTTGCGTTGCATGGTCCAGCCCATGCAACCACCTCGCACGGTGAAGCGTGGTGCACGTGGTAGGACCGAGAGGCAATGACGACACGAAACTAGGTAAGATGAGGGGGCGATTAGCAGTGGTAAGCACGCATTGATTGACAAGCTGCATGCCACTCGAGATAGTCGTGTTGGTTGATGCCGACACCGGGCAGATGCAATTTGCACTTAGCAGTCTGTTGCGGCTTGCTGTGGTTTGCAACAAGAGACACTGGATTGCAAACCCCAAGTTTTGTAATTCAGTTTTTGAGATCATTTTGCAACAATAAATTATTTGATACACTGGCCTTCATAAGTGAGTTACATCAACATAGTCACTATCTAATATAACAAACATACAATATGAACAATAAAATCATGTTATCGCGCCGATGGGAATGATCATAAGGTGTGTAGAAGATCATAGAGAATTATACGAATCATTTGACCTGATGAGATATAAACAAGTATCATGACTAAGTGAAAAAGAATGAGTCGTACACTTAGGAAATAAGAGATTAATTAATTATCATAAGAAAAATTAATTTATGAATGTCCTCAACCTTAAATATGTGGATCGTTTAAGTTTAATGCAACTCGTTCCATATAACGGTTGGACAAGAATGAATTAATTATTAGGGAGGACCCACTTTATTATTTGCATTTAGTCTCTGGTCTGGCCCACAAATTGCTTGAGACCATTTGTGTTAAGGTTTGCAAACCTTAACACTATATATAGCCCTTCTCTATGTGGATAGTATTAATCAAATACAATATAAGATACACAATATAATATTCAATATGTAAGTACAGAATGGAGTGAGTTCGGCGGTGGCTACACCAATTGAGAGAACTGATTGATTCTCTTGAGGCTTTGGTGGAACTTGGTAGCGTATCCTCACTAGATATTCGAGAATCAAGGGATACAGAACATAAGATTAGATCTGCTGAAACAGAAAAACATTTATTGGATCCCTACATCCTGAATAAGTCATTAACATCACCTAGATTCTAGAAATCAGGAGTCGGAGTTCAGGTATTTCGTAAATCCATCATCTGCAATTAAATATGAGCGTGCATAAGGTTTGCCTAGCATATTCAATTTGATTTATTTTTGATTACCTAAGGTCTATCAAAATTGCTAAATAATAAAAGACAATTCACATTGTCTGTTGTAGACTTAGATCCTACAATTGGTATCAAAGGCATATTTAGGTAATTGGGCTCTGTCTCAAATAAATCAAGATTGAGTAAATATGTATGTCTTTTATTTATTGTGGATGAATTTGAAATTTAGTGGTTGTTTTATTCTCATGGCCATCTCGTTTTTGGATTTGTTTTTTACCACAAGAAAATTCGTGGTTTGATTGATAGAAAAAATCATGTGATAGATTTAAGATCTTCTTTTTTATTTTTATTCAAATCTATAAATATTGAAAAATGAATAATGAAGAAAAAAAACACAAAAGAACACAGTTAAGATAGCTTAACACTAGTTCGAAACTATTCTAGCGCTAGCGACATTAACAGTAGCGGTAGCGACGACAGGTGGTGGCGGCAGGCAGAAATCTAGGGTTTCTATCTCATGGCAGGACCATGCTAGCAAGGCTGCTCTGTGCATGTTTTCGGTGAGGTGCAGGTGGCCACGTGTTTCAGGTATGCTGTGTAAGTCATGTTGAAGGCAGTGGCACTGTAGATTGTTGAGCATCGTGTTTGGGGTCACAAGAAAAGACAGGTCCATGCAGGAGTGCATGCGGCGGTGGTAAAGCAGCACAACAGGTCTGCAGATTCTGCTCTCTTGATGATGCCTGACTTCATGCAGGGGTTGTAGGAGCTCTGAGCAATGGTGAGCCGTAGGTGATGGGCTTTGCGCAGTCGACGTGGAGCAGTAGAGCCGTGTACAGCCATGGATGGTGATGTGAACACAGCCCAACAACGTTGCAGCTATTTGCTGCTTCGCATCTTCAAACGTAGGCGACTGCACATGCAACATCGAGGGCTAACTAAGGGTAGGGTTGTGCATGTTGCGGCGATAGGCAGCGGCCGCAGCATGAAAGGTGGTGACTGCTCTTGCTAAGGTTTGCAACCCTAGAGTTTTGGTTGCCCGAGCAAGGGCTCAGCCTCGTTGTCTCGGAGACACCCCGCAGTCATTGAAAAATTAGAGTTTTTGCTGTTTTGGGCTCATTTTGTGCTTGAAACCCTAATTTGAAGCCCAAATGTCATTTTTTCAAGGAAATTTAGGATTTAATTAGGTTTTTTAATTAATAATATCATAAATTTTTAAGTAATTTTTTTACAGAATTCATCAATTTATAAAATAAATTACAATATTATTATTTAAACATAGTAAATAAAATAACTAAGTGAACATATAATTATTTTAAAGAAAAAGTGATAAATATGAGTTTATAAAGTTTTCATAAATTGTTTGTTGTATATAAATATGTAAAATATAAAATATTAACTAAACTTAAAAATAAAATTAATATTAGTGTAATTTTTTTGAAAGAAAAATTATTAAAAAAATATAAAAATACTTAAATAACAACACTTAAATTTTATTGTTGTCTTTTGTCCATTAGACAACATTTAAACAACAATGGTAATTTTCAATCGTTGTCTTTATGCAATTTTTTACAGTATTAGACAACGCTTTAGGTTTTAAACGCTTTACGACAACGGTTTTAGCCAAAACCGTTGTCTTTGCACCGTTGTCGTTCAACATTTTTCTTGTAGTGCGAAGAGGGCTGCAACTTCTGTATTTACTTAATTTTCTGCAAGTTGTGCGATTTCGATTTTCAATTAAGATTTGTTCGATTTTGCAAGTTGGATTTGAAAAAAAAATCATATTTACTTAATTTTCTGCAATTGGAAAGCGTAATTTTAAATTCCTATTTACTTCCCCTTAAAAAAACCCCTATTTACCTAAGGAGTGATTTTGCTCAAAAGAAAATAGTGGAATAATATAGACGACACTTATTTTTGCATCGTGTATATGGAAATAGATGGCGCTGTATTATCGCGTCGTCTATTTCCATATACACGACGCAAAAATAAGCGTCATCCAGCTGAACATATTATTTATAACTTAGGAAAACACAATAGCAAAGACGACGCGGTGGAACGCGTCGTCTATATGGGTATAGACGACGCGAATACTTCGCATCGTCTATATCCATATAGACGACGCATTCCACCGCGTCGTCTATCAGCACCCATAAAATAGATGACGCACTTACGCTTCCGCGTTGTCTATTAGAATATAGACAACACAAATGAAATTCTCGTTGTCTATACTGCGTCTTCTATTAGCTTATTTGTTGTAGTGCAGCAACAAATCTGAATAGTTTATCTTCATTTTGCAAACTTATTTAATATTTCTACGTGGATGATGTTCGGAAACATGAACTTGAATGTTATTTGCTTTTTATCCTTTGTAAGCATGAGCAAAACTTTTTAAGCTCGGGTTATTGACTGGTTCTACTTCTTGAATATATGTTGAAGTTGTTCTTGCATTAAATATGGTGTAGATTTCGGTTCTGGTTTGTTTGTCTATCTAGACACGACAGTGGCAGGTAGAGATCTCGCCTAGTGTGACCGAGAGGAGATCTAGGATGAGGGAATTGTTGTCAATCTTGATTTCTAGTGTAGACATACATAGAATCTAAGACTTGCAAAAACCCCTGTTTTGAAATTACTTGTTTGAAGGTAAAATCTATCATAGACATATGAAGGTTAGCAAGAAAACATAGATCTAGCGCTATGACAATAGACTAGACAGAAAAGAGTGTGGTTGCAAGAACCAGAGTTGATGCTTGAGCAATGTTACAGCATATAGGAGAGTAGATGAACCAAGGTCAATAACCCGAGTGTATTTTATCATTGATTTTAAAACCATAGTCTACTACTGTATGATTATTTTGGGGGATGAAATAGTGTTAATTGTTCTAGCACTGTTTGGTTTCATTTTATATGCTTTCTTATTATTTTAGTTTGGAGAAATTACAAAACACCATTAATTTACAAGCAATAGAATGTGCACGATTCACTTTCACTCCCTTGGGTACAATATCTGGACTTAGATCTGTATTACTTGTTAGACATACGTGCACTTGCGTATAATTATAATAGCTACTAGCACAACAACAGGGGTCTAAACAGATTTTGTAGCGGTCTTCTTGATACATTTCTCTCATTCATCATTGCCTTCATAAATTCTAGCTGCCTTTTCAACTCCTCAATCTGAACCGTATCCTCACCACGGTTTTCCATCTCGAATTCAAATTTAATACTTCCTCGCCTTTGTTGGAATTTCCTTGTCTCCAGCTCACGAGCTTTAGACCTAGTGATCATAAACAACCTACAAACTTCCACAAAATCAAATTACCAAACCTACACAAATCAAATAAACAAATCAAGAACAATTTCCAAACAAGAACTAAAAACAATATTCACACAAGCAATTAATCAAACACCTAGCTTACAACTTCCAAACTTTCAACAATATCTATAAGCCTACTCAAAAGAATTCCCCGGCAACGGTGCCAAAAACTTGATGCACGTGTAATTCCACACATTAACCAAGTTAAATTTTCAATCCAAGGTTCTTTCGACTTCGCCCTATAGAATACTACTTACTCGTGAAGGAAATGATATAGCTAGGCAAACAAATGTCGTTGAGTTTTTTTCTAAAATCCTAATGCAAAATTGAACTAACTGAATCCATACTTAAGAAATCAATCAACTTCATTCATAAAATGTAATTCAAACAACACTCAAATTTGTAGTAAAAATGGTAGAACAAGTCTCACAAGTTCTCAAATGAGTAAGAACGGATGTTGATAAGAACTTAGATGTGAACTACTTGAGTTGAGCTATGATGCAAACATATTTAATTCCTAGAAGGATGGACTATTACCCTACACTAGCCAACCCCCAGTCATGGTGAATTGACCGTTGATGATACTACAAACCTCAAACAGCCACGTTATCAGATCCTAGACCACTCCTAATAGCACGTAAATCATCATCCTATGCCCTATCTCCGCATAGGGATTGGATTAGGAACACAAGAACTCACACTATTCACGACACTCATTTCCGTGTGTTGGCTGCAAAATTCGTATCAATTAACACCTAGATTGGCTATTACCTACATCTAAGTTCAAGTGAACAAGCTCTAGTTTGATTCACTCTCAAATAGGAAAGTAAACAAACATAATTCAACCTACTTTCTCACACCTTCATTCATATCAACATCCAATTAAATTTAGAATTCCATACCTCCAATGTTCAACATTACAATATTCAATTAAAAACCAAACATTACAAGAGATAGGTTTGAATGTATTCTTCCTCTAAGTTGAGCACTTTGATCTTGATCTACCAACTTTGATCTCCAATTCCTCTCCAAGGATGGTGAATTAGCTCTTGCTCCTCTTGAATTAGGATGAAGTAGGATTAAGAGATGGGATTTTGGGGGAATTCTCACTTGACATAATGAAAAATGGCCAAAAGTTCTTTTAAAATTCGAGAATCCCCCTTTTGTAGACGAGCAAACAGAGCCTCGGATCGCTCGAGCCAAAGATGGCTCGCCTGGGATGGCTTGACAACCGTAAAAACCGTCAAAATCCCGTCCTGGTTCACCCAGTCCAAGATAGCTCGACCGAGCCTACCCTCTGTTAGCAGTGGCTCGGTTGGCCCTGTAGAGCTCGGCCGAGCAAGCTCTTTGTTCAGCATGGCTCGACCGATCCATGCTCAGCTCGGCCGAGCGGAGTCTTTGAACTCCCAAAATGCTCTCTTCTGCACCGCTCGGGCGGGCCTAACCTCCTTTGACTCCTAGCTCGGGCGATTTGCCTACAAAACTAAACCAAAAGTGTTGTTTTATGCTCAAAACTCATCCTAAAATATTCCAAACACAAAAACACTAAAACACAACAAAAGAACAACAAAAACATATGATATGAGAGTAAAATGGCCACAAACATGCACGCTCACACATCGAAATATAGGTCATTTTACGCACATAGCAGGTAGCGGTTTGGTGAATATGTCCACTAGTTGGTCGTTAGTTCTAATGTATTCCACCGAGACATCTTACTTCTCCACAGGGTCTCGGACGAAATGGTGATGAATATCGATGTGCTTCGTCCTGGAATGTAGAACTGGATTCTTCGAAATAGAAACTGCGTTGTTGCTATCACAGTAGATAGGAACGCATCCTGGATCTATTCCATAGTCCTTAAGTTGTTGCTTTATCCACAACACTTGAGCAGAACAGCTGGCTGTTGCTACATATTTTGCCTCTGTGGTTGATGTAGCCACTGAATGTTGTTTCTTGCTGAACCAACCAATCATTTTATGTCCTAAAAATTGACAGGTTCCACTTGTGCTCTTTCTGTCGATTCTGCAGCCTCCAAAATCTGAATCAGAAAATCCATTCAACATGATTCCATCAGTTTTGGGATACCAGATACCCAGAGACTCTGTACTCTTGAGGTATCTTACAACTCTCTTTGCCGCTTCCATGTGAGACTTCTTTGTATTCGCCTGGAACCTTGCACATACACCCACGACATAAGATATGTCTGGTCGGCTGGCAGTTTGATACAGTAAAGATCCAATTATTCCTTTATAAGTTGTTGGGTTGACAAGTTCTCCTTCTTCATCAAGAGTGATCTGAGAACTGGTGCTCATAAGGATCCTTAGTAATTTTGTCTTCTCTGGACAAAATTTGTTGATCAAGTCTTGAGTATACTTCTTATGACTTATGAATATTCCTTCGTCAGACTGATCAACTTGCAAACCAAGAAAGTATGTCATCTTGCCCATCATGCTCATCTGAAATTTGTTCTGCACTTGCTAGGCAAACTTCTCACATAACTTGATATTTTAGCTTCCGAAGATGATGTCGTCTGCATAGATCTGAACAAGTAGGATGTCCTCTCCATCCTTTATCTTGAATAGTGTTCGATCTATGGCACCTTTCTCAAATCCACTTTTGAGCAGAAACTGTGAGAAAGTTTCATACCATGCTCTATGTACTTACTTTAATCCATATAAAGCTTTTCTTAGCATGTAGGCTTGATTTCCTTGCTCGAAACCTGGGGTTGTTGGACATAGACCTCATCCTTTAATTTGTTATTGAGGAAGGCACTCTTCACATCCATCTGAAGAACTGTGAAGTTATGATAGGCTGCATACGCTAGGAATAGTCGAATTGCTTCCAGTCTGGCTACTGGGGCAAATGTCTCATCGAAGTCTATCCCTTTACCAATAATGTGACCTTTTGCAACCAATCTTACCTTATTTCAAAAAATGGTACCGGTCTCATCTCTTATATTCTTATAGACCCACTTGGTACCAATCACAGACTGATGTGTAGGTCGATCCACAAGACACCACAAATGGTTGCGAGTGAACTCATTTAGTTCCTTCTGCATCGCATTTATTCAATTTGTAGATGGAAGAGTTTCTGTGATCTTCACAGGTTCGATCTGAGATAAGAAGCAAGACATCAATGTTGTCCCCTATCTGGTTCGAATAGGATTTCCAACATCATCAAGGATGGCTTCCTTGGGATGATCTCTTAACCAGCTACGCTTCTTTACTGGTGCGGCTTCAGCACTGGCAGCTGGATCTTCAAAAACTGTAGGATGTTCCTCTTGAGATGGTTCAGCATCAGATTCTGGATATGTTTCCTCCTTTTCTTCAGAGGCTCCTTCATCTCCTTGTTCTAGAACTGCATCCTAGTCTGCTTCTAAATTCTGAACAGTAGTTGGTTCGTCGACGGATTTTGATTCCTTGGTGTCCTCAAGGTTGACTTCCTTGGGACTAGCTTGCTCTGTTTCCAGAACGGCATTCTGTGCTTCGGGAGGCTTCTTTTCACCTAAATCTTCTATGTATGTGTTCCTTAATACCTCAGCGCGATGACATTTGCATCATCGTCCCTCTCGACTGTTTGGAGTTCAGCCGAGGAAACTGTAGTCTCAAAGATATCACTCATAGATCTAGTCGATGAGCTTTCTGATTATGATCAAGATCATTTTTAGGTTCCTCATTGACATCATCGATCTCATGATATCCCAGACTCAGTTCTTTGAGTATCCTGCGCACTAGAGTAGCTTTATCAAAAACAACATTACATTATCTCCACAAGCTGGGTTGTCTTGTTGAATACCCTATATCCCTTATATGAAGGGTGACCATATCCAAGGAATACACCTTCATCAGCCTTAGGGCTAAAGGTACTCAACTTAAACTTCTCATTATTGTGAACATTACATGGAGAACCAAAAGCACGAAGATGAGCTATAGAGGGCTTACGACCATTGTAGATCCGTAGGGAGTCTTGTGAAGCTGTTCGTTGAATGCACTTCTGTTTTGTGTGCAGCAGGCTGTCATCAAGGCTTCTCCCCATAATCCCTTTCCTATGTCAGTTTCAGCCATCATGGTTCTCACTACTTCTTTGAGAGTCTTGTTCCTTCGCTCAGCTATACCATTCTGTTGAGAAGTTCTTGGCGCAGACTTCTCATGACCAATTACTATTTCAACACAGAATTCCATTAGAGGTCCATTGCAGAATTCAGTTCCATTGTCTGATCTTATCCTCTTCACTTTTAATCCTTTTTCATTTTGAAGACGGTTGATTAGTTCTGGTAGATGGATTTTGACCTCATCCTTGCATTTGAGCAGCACCACCCATGTATATCTTGAGTAGTCATCAACAACTACTAATGTATATCTTCGTTTTCCAATTGTGGGTGAGGTGACTGGACCAAACAAATCCATGTGCAGCAGCTCTAAGATCCTCTCTGTGCTCGCTATGACTAACCTAATCTTGAACGAGGCTTTTGTCTGTTTCCCAAACTGGTAGGCTGTACATACTCCTTCTTTCTGGAACTTCTTCTATGGCAGTCTTACAACTAGTTTATGCTTCGCCAGATTCGGATCGAGTTGAAGTTCAGATGACTGAGTCTCATGTGCCACAGTCAATTTAAGGCTTCTAAGGAAATGATTGCTATGAGGCATGTCCCTCTTACTCCACTGGACCATCTACATTATATAAGCCTCCTCTTCTGATTCCTCTGATTGTAATCTTGTGTGACTCTTTTTCTATTATTTGACATGCTGATTTTTCAAATCTGACAATGTAGCCACTTTCACTTCCACACTTGTTTCACTCTCACAGTGTGTGAAACTAAATCACCCTTCTGATTACGTTTAGCCTTTTTTCTAAAGAGGTGTGTGCTGTGTGAATGCATGCTATTTAAGGATGTGATTTGTGAACTCTTTCTGAAGTGACAATTTTGGAAAGAGTTTCGAAAAAAATTTCTCGGGTGTCTAGCCATCACAGTCGTTTGAGAATAAAACCATCTAGACTCTGGCCTCGAATAGATGTTCCCCCTATTTTGATGGTAAGTATGATGAACCACAATTCTATCATAACTTC
>JAPKLW010000512.1:84338-109542 GCA_026898455.1 Plectranthus barbatus
TTGTTGTTACCAGGATTTCGCGGTTTGAGGCGCTTTCTTCTTCATCGGTAACATCTCCATCGATGGCTGCCATGAAAGCAAGAAATGCTTCCTCATCCTTCTCATCTTCAGACGTGTAATAGCCATCATCATGGTCTGGTACGTCTGGCACTTCAGTTCTGGTGAGCATTGCTTGGGCGACAGCTTTGGATGCTCTCTTCTTGAACAACTTCTTCAATCTGTCTCTCTCCTCCTGAGAGACTTGAGGGCATTCATACTTCAAGTGGTCGGGAGAGTTGCAATCATAGCATGTATGTGGTTCTCTCTTGATGAACCTTTGCTCAATGGACTGAGCTTCCTTCTCTTTGCCTTTTGCTTTCTCAAGGAGTGCGGTCAAGTTTGGCAACTGACAGTTCAGTTTTTGTCTTCTGAACTGCGTTGGAGGCGTCCTTCGCTGGTGATTGATAGGCAGTTTTCTCGAAGTAAACTAACCTTTTTGAGCACCTTTGAAAATCTCTTTACAAAGAAGACTGCATCACCATCAGCTGCTGAATTTGGAGTTCGAGTAGCTTCATTTATGTTCACCATCTGGATGTCCCATTCATGGGCTTGAAGTTCAGCGAACAGTTCTTTGGTGGTCATTTTGGAGAGATTTATGGTCTTCAAACTGGTGGTTTTAACAAACCAATCCTCCTTTGGCAGTCTCGATAGAATTTTGGCATTCATATCTGCCACCTTCTCTTCTCTTCCAAGACTTTTCATCTCCCTGACAATGGTGTTGAACCTTGCTTCCATCGACTTGATTGTCTCACAAGGTAGCATCTGGAAAGATTTGTATTTTTTCACTACAACCTGCTTCTTATTGCGCTTCATCGCCTCTGTCTCCTTTCTTAGGTCGTTCATCGAATCGTAAAGTACCTTGGCCGTGTTGTGCTCCACGGCTGCATCCATGAGAGAATCTGGGAGGGATTGTATAATCATTTCCTGCGCGATGTGATCAACCTGGTGGCGTTTCCGGTCCTCATGTGTCCAGTCCTCCATAGGTTTATTTATCATTTCAATGCTGCCTGGAGCATCTCCTGTGGTGAGGACGGCTTTTGGCATCTAGATTTTTAGAGGTCCATTCGTGAGAACCTCATCCATCTCTGGATGTTGAGCTCTCAAATGAATGAGACACCTCTTCTTCATACTTCAAACTTCTCTCGGTTGTATTTGGGAAGGCTTGGATAGCTCATCATTATCTGAAGATTATCTGCTCGCTAATCACACTTAAACAAACAATTAGAGTGTAAAGAAATACAGATCCGGTCTTAAGCAACTCAAAACAGGACATTCTAGAAAGACCAGTCTGGCTCTTATACCACTTGTTGGTCCCAGATCAGAGTACGTATAATATGCAGTGGAAGTATTAATTTGTTAATTCGCACTCTAACTTAGACAGTTCAGCTAACTATTGACACAGTTTTACTTAGCAGTTTTAGCAATACTATTCACATTAGCCAGCAGATTGTTTTAACAGTTTTCCAATTGTAAACAGTTAACAGTTTATGCACTTCAAGATATGCTAGAAAACTGTAAAGTGCGTAAGGAAATAAAACTTTAAACGACACAGGATATTATAGTGGTTCAAAGCCTTAAGTCCTACGCCCACTCTTTGGATATCAGATCCGGTAATTCACTAAGTAATGAAAATACACTCCTCACGATCTATAGCCAGTTGTTGTAGAGAACTCCGTCCACAGCACAAAGGATCACTCACCCAAGTAGTTGTACTTCACTCCTTAAGTCCATCGAAGGCTCTGTGTCTTCTCTGTGGACCGGCTCGAAGTTGGACTGAGGACAAACCTCCCTTTTCCTCCTTCGGTAGGTTGAATGGTTGAGTTCTTCTCAGAACTTTCACAGTTTGGCAGTTGCCCGTAATAACCTACTCTTCCTTTGCAAGAGCAGGCTGCTATGTTCTTATTCTTAGAATAAGAACAACAAAGAGGTAGATTAATTCGGCTGACTTAATCCTCGTGTACCCAGGGTAACACGGTGTATCTCCAAAGATTCTATAACCAATGAATGCTTTGTGTTCAATAAATGAACCACGATATTAATGCCTTCTCTCTTGAATGTGTTTAATGTCTTGAGCTTTTACTTCTGTGGAGAGGATGGTGTGTCGGAGATTCAAATATGCGAGATTGTTCAGATGTTTGGCACAAGATTTTTACAAAGGTTTTTATGTCTCTGTAGTTCCTGCTATTTATAGGTGGAGACCCAGAAAATAGCCGGTAGAGACATAGAGAAGAATGTCCAATTATAGTCCATTCTTCTCTATAAAAGGTCGCTTTCTCCTATGATATCTCTGCTGCATCGACCTACTTTTCAGATCAGCTTGTACTTGATGTGTCAGACGTTTAAACAACGTTACACCATTCGCAACTGAGTAGTGATTGACTTTTCTTATTTAATTCTTCAAGGATCTTCTGCGAGTGCTCGACACTAGCCTCATACGCATTCTTAGACGTGAAACTGTCTTGACCTGAAACTTTGAGCGCCTCTCAACAGTTTTTTTTAGTATTCAGACTTTGACAGGAAAAACTGTCTGCGCAGTTTTTGTGACTTTGATCTGCTCTGCTTCTCTTCGTCTTGTAAGCTCGACAGTTGTCTCATCAGAATGATGTCTTCTTCAAAACTATTCCACAGTTTTGATGATATCCTTCTTCCTAGACTATTACAACTCGATTATTGTATACAGGGATTACATGAGGTAATACTCCAAAGCCTAGACTTTGGTATATAGTTTTGACACATCAAAACATCAAATTAAAGTGGGATTACAACAGTAATACCTAACATGTTGTCTTCATGTGGTTGCCTTCGTTCTTTGTGTTCATATTTTTCTCTTATTTTTATAGATATTTTTTACAATTGATTACAATGAAAAATATCCTAATACAATTGGAAAAATTAATCTAACCATAGATTTATCTCGTCGGTAAAAAAATAAATTCTTAAAAATGGGCGGATTAACCCAAGAACCACGAAGAAAAAAACAATACTATCATACAACCATATTCATAGGCAATATTATTTTGCCGACAGAGCCAATAAATTCAACTTAGCTCTCGTACCAATTGAAAGGATTTTTGCAAAATTAATTGCTTATCCATAACCCAGGCTGAATATTGGATATCTAAAATAAATTAGTATGCCTACAATAAATCATAGCATGTTCCTATTGAAATGGTTGTGCAGGGATTTGATCTTCAATCCACTTTCTTGCGCAACAAGATTAATTCTACTAGATGAAAGCAATTAAATCTTAGAAATTAATTAAATTAATTCTGAAATTGAAGAGAGAGAAAGAGAAAAAATATCATCAAAATATGATCTTCTAATTTGTATCCCTTACTTTGATTCAAATAACTGGTGAAGATTCCCTTTGGATTTTGTGCCTATCAATAAGTAGAATTTCTTCCCTCTGTCAGATCTAAAATTGCTTACTTACAGCTCCCACAACTTGGTTTGCTACTTAGTAACATATAATTTTTTAGTGTATCGAAATTTGAGAACCTGAGGGTTATTTATAGGAGAAATATGATCTCTAATGGGGTTGAGCTAATTATGGGCCAGATCAGAATGCAAATAACAAAGAAGGCCTATTAATTAATTGAGTCTCATATTCAACTCAGAATATAATTAATTAATTAATATTAATTCTTGCCACCAATGAATAAATATTGGCATACCTCTTTTTTAACACATTATGAGGCGTTGGTTGCATTAGGTCGATATATTCCTATATTTATGGTTACAGACATTCATTAATTTGCTTAAGCTCTAACAAGCCAATACATTAACTAATATCATTTTTTCATCAGTCAATCCACTCAACCTTTTTCACTTATACTTAAACTTAATTACCCTGCAGGACTATAGCATATATGTGTGCAACAAACACTCTCCAACATCGTATCTCAAAGTTATACACAAATTTGTGTATACCTCCGTCGCCTAATCCTGCTTAGGATTCCATTAATCCGTCAAGATCAAGATTCCATTAATGTCAGATAAATGAATTGATATTTACTACAGTCCTATCAATGCGACTGCACGCACCAGCATACAAAGCAACCAAGATGCTTCCGCTTATTACTACTACGCCGAAGCCTATACCAAAAGTCTATCCTAGGACTACCTCATATATGATAACAATTTATATCTCTCTAGGTCAAGCGATCCATATGATCTTCTGTGATATACAACACACCTTATGATCTCCCTATCCATTAGATAAGAAGATAAGAGTGTTTGAGATACATGTTTGTTAATTGAGAAAGTAGATGAACATACAACATTCATGATTCCTAGTATATTAACCAAAAACCATGTACATAATATACTAATCATAATTCTATCAGTATACAAACCCATAAGACCACCTTGGTGAGCTAAGGCTTTGTCGAGTCACGAGAATAACCAAGGCACAAGTTGGGAGGTAACCCAATGTTTTAATGTTTTATGTCAATCGACACAGCCTTGTGTCGATCAACGAAGAGGTAGGTGATGTGGCACACTTTGACCGATGGAGGGGTCGATTTATACTGCTCCACATTGACCGATGTGCATACATATATGTCAATGTGGATTGCCAACAGATAGAAGTTCATGCCCCACAAGTCAAAAAGCCTTAAGGATAAAAAGTTAGTGTCTGAGACCAATAATGCAGGTATAGTTTAAAGCCTTAAGTCTGATTCGCAAACTTATTCTCCCATGGATTCGAATAAGTTTATGGGGAGGAAGACAAATGGTTGAAACTATTTTTCGATTCATTTTTTTTTTTGTTAGTTTAAGGGTTGAGGAAATTTGAGTTTTTTTGTGATTTGTGGAGTGGATTTGCTAGTTATGATTGAACCCTGGCTTGAGTATGAGATTGGAATTGATTGACAGTTGTGTGGTTACATGCAATTGTAGTTCAGAATGTCTATATATGTAGAATAATGCATGATAATTGATTTGAAAACTGCATTATTATGATGATTGTAATGGATTTGATTTTTATTGTGGGAGAACGTTTGTCCCAAGTTTGAGAATTTGAGATTTGAATTCGTTTGTGAGAGTGTTTGCTCGATTAAGTATCGCTAGAACTTGTTGTGTTTCTATTCTAAAATTGCTAGTGTGCATAACTCCTGAATGATTTTAGGCCATCTTTGTTAGCCTATATTCCATACACTATTCTATTGAGCATTGTTCCCTAGTTAGCCCTTTTGAGCTTATGTGTTTTTCTTTCTTAGTCTATAAAGTTGAGAAAAAGTGATAAGATCATTATTCTCTATAAGATGTGGGTTGGGATATTTGTTTGAGAAGGATAAGATATTAATTAGTGGGTGAACAAAAAGAAAGTTGGGCTCAAGAAAAAATAGTTGTGTTTGTATCCTGATAACCTAATTCCCTATAAAAAAAATTATAAGAGCATAAAAGGATGTGGAAAAAGAAAGAAAAAAATGAATGAGCAAAAAAAACGAATGAGGACCCTTGTGGCTTGCATTAAAATTACTTGGGCAATTGGAGAAAACAGTAGCATTTTTTTATCAAAAGATTACAAAAATTGATTGCTTCAAGAGCTTGCGATATGTTTTAATTTGAATTTATTTAATGTTTTTAGACATGTCTATATCCCATGTTATTGATATCTTGGCTCAAAACCCGTTGTCTGGTCCTAATTTTCCTTATTATATCCTCTTATTTGAGAATCATGTGAATATTGTTTCTATGGATCCACTGGTTCCCCGGTATTATGAGGTATTTGACCATTAGCAAGAGTTCCATGACAGATGGGTGGCATTTAATGATTTTTTTACACTATCATGATGAATAGTCTATCTAGAGACTTGAGGCTCAAATATAAAAGCTTCGATAGTACTGTTGAAACTTTGAAAAATCGTGTAGCAGTGTATGGGGAGGTAGATTGAACTATCAATAATGATCTTTTAAAGGATCTTGTTAGCAAGAAAATGACTCTAGGATGTTCTATGACACTACTTGTAATGATCATTGTTAATATCATGAACAAGTACATACATAGAGGTGATGTATTAAAGCTATAAAAAAAACAAATATCATCCTAAACTCGCTTCCTGAATACTTTCATGAATGTTGTTGTTGCTTGGTATTAAAAGAACAATGTGTAAGTATACACTATCAACTAAGTAATACAGTTTACGAAACCAGATACCGAACTAAAGATAGTGTTTAATCAAGTTGTGCATACAATATTGCTTGCAAAATAGGTTTAGTACATATAACTCAAATTAAAAATATAATAAACTAAAATGTTTATCAAACTGCAATAAACAAGATTAATCAACCCGTCTTATCATAAACTAAATTGTAAATAACCACTAACACGTGCAAATAAAAGAAGAGAAACACACTTGATTTATAAATTTTCTAATCCTCCAATACCCTATATGCTAGAGCATAGGTCTCGCATAAACTCTGAGTCTTAAACCTTATAAAATATGATTAGCAAGTTGTCACTCTACTAGATCTGTAGAATCCTACCACTCATCATATATCTATGCATTAAACATAAGATAAAGAAGATGCTTGAAACTAGTCAAGGACTATGATTTAACTGTTAAGTATCATTCCGAAAAGGCTAATAGTGTTTTGATTGTGACGGTAATCTCCAAAAACCGAGAGATGTAGCCGTTTCGGTCTTCTATTGGATGGCCAACATATTGATTGTTTTGGAACATTTGCAGTAGTTGTAGCTTGATCTCGAATTGTGTCGCATTGACCCCCAGCCTAAAACCTCCCGTGCCATTGTCTTCTTGTGGCCGGAAAAGATTTTGTAGAGGCCTCCTTGGTTCATTTCTTCCATTGAAATTTGTCTTCATCTCCTCTAGTTGTCTTTGAAGTTCATCTATTCTTTCTGTCTTGTCTCTGTGATTCTCCATATTAAACTCAACACCTTCAACTCTTTGTCTCAGCTTTTGCTCCTCAAACAAACGAGCTTTGGATCTCGTGATCATAAACCGCCTACAAGAATCCAAAAGCTCCAATAACTAGACAAACAAAATTTAATCAAACAAGCAATTAAACAAACACTTAGACAACAAGTAGCTCAAGTTCAATAATATCTAGCAACCTACTCAATTAAGTCCCCGGCAACAACGTCAAAACTTGATGCGCTCAATAATTCCAAGCTAATCAAGAATAAAAATATGTCAAATCCGGATACTTCTTAGTTCGCCTACAAGAATGCGTTGCTTTTGTATCTATATATATATTTTTTTTCTTATCCTAGGCAATGAGTAAATCTATCTATCTAATCTAGAAAGCAATTACCAAACCATGAATTATCACCACAATCATCATCAATACTAAACAATCACCTCCCACTCAATCACAAACGTAAGAACAATCACAAGGCAATGTAATTCAACAAATGGTGTAAGGAAGGACATTGGTTAGAAATCCACATTGAATCCATAAGATTGAATAGAAAGATGTAAACAATCATTTAATTCACCCTAAGATGATCAATCTACCCTAAACTTCCTAGTCCTCTTAGCACCGGTGAACTAGGAGTTGATAAAACTAGGTACTCAAACAGTTACGTTATTGCAGCTAACTCCACTCCAAATAGACCGTAGATTATAGACCTATAGGCTATCTCCACAAAGGGATTGGATCAAAACCTATATGCATCTACACTATTTGCGACACCTTGATCCGCGTATTGGCTTTAATTTTGGTGCCTATCACACACATAGTTGGTTAATGCATACACTATGTGATTAAGAACAAGCTCTAGTGTGTGCAATCAAATATATGAAGGTAAACATACATCCAAGCTCAATCAAACAATCCAATGCTTCTTCATTCAACCAATATCCCAAGGAATTTAGCTACACATAACTTTAATTCGGTTCAATTGATAAGAGAAATTACACAAATCCATTACAATGTAAAAGAGAGATAGAAATTCCCCCAAATGAGTGGATTTGGTCTTGATCTATGCCTTGATCTTCATATCTCCTCCAATTGGATTGGATTGGCCTTAGATCTACCTTGGTTGAGGTTTGGAGAGAGTGGGAAGTGAAATTCTAGTGAGTAACCGTTGAAATTTTACCAAAAGATCCTTCCCAATGTGTTTCTCCGCCTTTATATTAGGTTATTAGACACCAATCTCGCTCCGGATGAAATAAGCTTGATCGGATCCTTCTAAATTGAAAAATTGTCAAAACAACACGCACCTTCGCCCCGGATGAAATCAGCTCGACCAGGATTTGCCTCTGAAAAGTAAATCCCGACCGAGCTCTGTAGGGTTCGAATAAGATCTGCCTAAAAAGGCAAATCTCGGCCGAACCCAAACTGGACTAGATTGAGATTTGGCTTTGTTTTCACAATGTTGCTCCTCTACTCCATCCGGGTCGAAATTTCCAAATCTTGTGCAAAATCCGAGTCAAAATTCCACCAAAAATGGGCTAAACTTGATGAAATATGCTCATTTGCTTCCCTACATCATAACAACAACACAAAACACGAAAACATGACAAAAATGAACAAAAACCTATGATATGTGGGTGAAATGAACACAAATAAGTACTCAGACACATCAATAAATGGGTCATTTCACACACATATCATAATCTCCCAAACATAAACTTTTGATTGTCCTCAATTAAAACAAAGTAAAGAAATCAATCTACCTAGTGCAATACCTCATAGATCATCATGCCTCAATCAAACGAGATTATCAGCTAAATTTTTGCAATTAACATGTAAGAGACTCAAACCTCTCAACAAAATACATAAAATCAATGAAATTCACTTCCTCACGTATTTAGGGTTATTACCACTCAAGCACAAGATATCAAGTTCGATTTCCATAGACTTGCATCCTTTCTCACCACTATACTAGAACGAGCTAGTTTCTAGAATAAAAAAAGTCTTTATCTTGCTTATAATGTGGTTGTCTAAATGGTAGGTGGTTTTAGGCCAAAGTGACTAAACTCCTTAATTTGCAAAATCCCCCAATCAATTTCTTCCAACCACCAATCCCGAGGCTTATTCGACTTTACATTCCCTTATTTTCATTTTTTCTTTTCTTTTTCTTTTTGCCCATGCCCTTGCATGTTTCACGTTTTCTTTTTTTTTTCTTTTTCACAACAATTTTTTCATTGGTGCTCATTTTTTCATACTTTGCATCAATCTTTTCAACACTCATTTTCTTTCTTACCTCATCAAACGGGATCAAATTCTCCAAAAAAAAAACCAAACAATTCCAAACCCAGACTCACAACATTCATGTTCATCCTCATACACACATCCCTCAAACTAGTTCCTGAGCATATATCAAATAAAAATCTCCATTAAAACTCAATCACGAGAAACAATGGTATGAAAGGCAAGTAACGATCAAATGTAACACCTTATACCCCCAATGTGCAAGGTAGGACGACTAGAAATTGATGGCATAAGATCATTTTCTAGTCAAAGATCATGCTAATAGATAGAGAATGGATGCAAGTTCTAGATTTCTCACTTTCAATCTCGACTCTCACAATTGAAAAGATATGACAATATCATAGCTTAATTCTCACGCCATTTGTCAAATCTCAAGCATTAACACACACAAAGCTCGACAATTCAAAAGTTCAACCTAAGCATGCTTCGATATCAATGGTTCCGCTCAATCATGGGTTCAAGTAGAAATCAAACTTCACTAGTTCATCAAAGTAAATCTCAAGTCTAATTCGGGTTCATCACACAACACACAATCACACAAACATACAAACAACCTACAATAAAAACTACACAATCAACAATCAAAACGAAAATTACAAGAGGAACGGTAGAATGTATTACCCATCGGCATCCACGTTCAAACCGCTCTCCATCGCCTTATTCTACCTACTAAACTCAAACACAAATACACCACCATTTGAACATAATTCATCTCAACCAAAGCTCATATCCACGAATCAAAGCTTCATTACAAAACACTTCCACAATTCATCCTCAAAAAAATATGAACTTTCAATCAAATATCCTCTCATCCAAACATCTTTCCACCAAACATTCCACCCCTTAAATCAAATTAATACAATGTACCACTAGCACCTCCAACAATCCACAATCCATTCGTCAATCCTCCAAAAACAAAAATGTAAAAAGAGTAAGACAATGAATCCTCAAAACACACCATTCAATAAAAAGATCAAATCATTCAAACATCTACCAATTCCAAATCCAAAAGTATAGAATATAGTACAACCCAATTGAATCATCCAAATGTATCAAATATCCAAATCTAAACATAAAGGGAAATTATCTAAACAAGATAAGGTAGAGTAAAAGCAAGGTAGGGAGAGGTGAAGAGTAAACCAAAACACCGACAACCGGAACATCACCCCAAACTTAGTCAAGTGAGACTAAGTTTGTCAAATAGGCTGATGGTACCCAATCACTTCTCTCGGTCTTGTGGTGATCCATCTTGGCGGTGGTGCTACAGCCTAGGAATTCAGTGATGCAACTCCCGAACATCACCATGAATATCATCAAGTCTCTAGTCTATGCCCTGAAACCGGGAGGTAGTAGCAGCATGATCAGCAAAATTGCTCGTATGGAACGTAGCAAAGTCCCCCTGCATCGCAATCATACGCACATCAAGTCCCAGCATAGACACAAACAAAGACTCAACAGTATCAGAGGTCCTCTGCATCAATGTAAACATCAGCCGCTGCCACTCCTCCAAGGGCGGTGCTTGAGAACTAGATCCCTCACCAACTCTTTGCTGCTGCTGTTGTGCCAAATACTTGTTAGAGCGAAAATACCCTTTGGTCGTCAGAATGCCAACAAAGTCCTGGTGAAATTCAGAATCCATCAACCAATTGGAGCGATCATTTAAGTCATCCACAGTAGTTAACCCCAAATGGGGAAACTCAATCACCTTCTCCCCAAACTTATAATAATAAACTCAATCACTCGTGGGGACAAAAAAATTTGTAAGAACAAGGGAAGCAATATCTAAGGGCACACCAGGGGCAAATGAACCAGACAAGGGAATACCATAATGCTGGAAAATAGGGGTGAGCATTCCCCCACCACAGAATGAGGGGGTTTTCAAACCAACAACACAACTCCAAGGATCTATAAAAACTTCCCCCACAGAAAACTTCTACCCTGCATCATCGCATAGAACATATTCGTCTCAGAAAGAAGCACAGTCCCCGACTCATACCGACCACAAATAGAACCACCTACCAACTTGTGAATGTATCTAATTGTCGGATTTTTTAATCAATGATGCCTTAGGAGATTTAATATGAAAAACACCTTCAGCTTTCACTCCAGAGATGCACTCCCAAAAATCAGCCACATTCACATTATCAGGCACAAAAATAGAATCCTCATCACAACCATAGATTTCATCAAGCTCTTGCCTACGCAAAATTTACTCACGACCTGTAACCTTAAATGCCACAGAGATGGGAGTACTTCTGGCGCCCTTTATCACCATTGATGACGGTGAAAATTGCAACACTTTACCCCGTTAAATTTATCAATCTAGGTTCTTTCAATTCGCTCTAATGAACATCATTTACTCGTTTGAAGGAACTTATAGCTAGGCAAGCACAAGTCATTGAGAGTTTATCTAACTAAGCAAAATCATAACCAAACCATGCATAAATGTAATAAAGCAATAACCAAACATGAGCAATTTAACTTCCAAGCTAAAACAATCAATTAACTTTGTTTAGGTAGATTAAAGTATCAAGTTCAACAATGAGAATAGAGTGAGTGTTGAGTGAATTTCAATTGTGTCAAATTGAATCAAAGCATATTGTAAACCTTTTTAATCCCTAGGAGATTAAGCAATCGACCCTACACTCGTTAACTCCTTGTCACGGCGAGCTAACGGTTGATGATTCTAAGATTTGCAAACAACTACGTTATTAAGCCCTAGACCACTCCAAATAGAACGTCAATTATTGCCCTACGACCCAGCCCCGCACAGGGATTAGAACTAAAATTGTTCAAATCTACACTATTCATGATGATTCCGCCCGCGTGTTGGTGGCAGCGTTCACGTCAACTACCCCCTAAGCTGGCTATTACCTATACCTAAGAGGTAAGGAACAAGCTCTAGTGCAATTCAAGCTCTCAAAGGGAAGTAAACAATCAAATTTGATATCAACTCATCACAATATCCATTCAACAACACTCACATATGAATTTAGTTCCTCGTACCTTCAATTGTGTACAAAGCAATATAGAAATTGATAGAATCCATTACAATTTGATAGGGAAAAATGATATTCTTCCTCACTTGTCTTCCTTGTACTCAATCTACCCCTTTCTCTTCCTTGATCTTCACCTAATTTGGAGGAATGTGGCCTAGATCTCCTTGATTGTGGATGGAGAGTGTTTAGAAGATGGATTTGGAGGGAATTCTCGTAACAGTTATTGGAATTTTGAAAAAAAGTTCTTTTAAAAATAAAAAATCCCCCTTTTATAGACGAGCAAACAGGGCCTCGGATCGCTCGGTCCACCCATCGCTCGCCCGATCGAGGTCGAAAACTGCCAAACCACTGAAATTCATGATCTGGCTCGCCCGGTCTATCCTGGCTCGATCGAGCCTGCTCTCTATTGGCATGGCTCGGTCGAGCCTGCACTGCTTGTTCGGTCGATGCCTCTGAACTCTGAAAACTCTTCTCTCTGCTCCGCTCGGGCGAGCCTAACCTCTTTTGTGTCCAAGCTCGGGCTATTTGCCTCCAAAACTTACCAAAAAGTGCCGATTTATGCTCAAAACACGACCTACAACATTAAAAATACAAAAACACAAAAACACGACAAAAGAGCAACAAAAACATATGATATGAGGGTAAAATGGCCACAAACATGCACGCTCACACATCGAGAATTAGGTTATTTTACACACATATCATAATCCCCCAAACTTGAACCTTTGATTGTCCTCAATCAAAACAAAATAAAGCAATCCATGAACCTCATGAAACAACCTCACAGCTCATCTTAATTTTCTTGGCATGCCCTAATCAATGAGATTATCACCTAACTTTGTGACACGGTTAATGCTAACGACTTGAACCACTCATCAAGTTTTGGATAAAAAAAATAAAAGCACTCCTTTACGTGTTTATGGGCGATGAACATCACTCATTCACAAGATTTCGAGCACAATTTCCATAGGCTTGAAACTATTCTCACCACTATACTACAACGAGTTGGTTCCTAAAATCAAAAAGGTCTTTGTTTTCGGTTATAACGTGGTTTACTAAAGGGTAGGTATTTTTGGGCTAAAAGTGACTAACTTCTCCATTTCCCAAAACCCCTAAGCTTATTCTCTTCAATCCACTTCAAACCCGAGGCTTTTTATTCACAACATTTCTTTTTTTTTTCCTTTTCTCTTTTTCTTTTTCATATTTTTCCAACACCATCATTCATTCATTTCATGGTGCCTCTCTTTCTTTTCTCTTTTCTCTTTTTTTTTTTCTCAAGCACTCAAAATTTTTGTTGGTGCTTCATTTTTTAGGATTCACATCAATCCTTTATTTCATACCTTTCATGCCTCAACACTTGCAATACAAAGATGCCAAACAATTCCCAACCCAACTCTCATCACCATATTCACCCTCATAGACTCTTTCCCCCCCAAAATTTGTCCTAATAACTCAATGAAAATCCACCATTAAAGCACAATCACGGGGGTCAAAGATATGAAAGACAAAATTATGATAACAACCACCTTATACTCCCGGAGTGAAAAGTGGGACTAAGAATCGATGGCCTAATATCATTTTTTAGTTACCAAACTCATGCCAAATAGATAGAGACTAAATGCAAGATCTAGATCTTGTGCTCTCAATCTTGCCACTCACAATCGATAAAGATATGACAATATCATGGCTCAAACCTAACAGCTTTTTGTCGAGTCATATGCATTAACCACACACAAAACTTGGCAATTCAAAAGTTCCACTAAAGCATGCTTTGACAACTAGATTCCGCCCTATCATTGGTCAAAGTAAATATCAAGCTTACTAAGTAAATCATGATTCAAACCTCAAGTTCTTGTTTGGGTTCATCACACACACACAAACAAGCACACAACATCCTAACAACAATCTACATGCCATAAAACAATTGTAATGAAACTAATTGGCAAAAGAAACGATAGAAAGCGTTACCCATCGGTAGACACAATCAAACTGCTCTCTCATGCCTTATTTGTACCTACTACAAATCAACACAAACACCACCAAACTATTGAGCATAAACAATCCAATTAGGTTCTCATTTCAACCGACTTTCCACAAACCAAACATAAACAAAAATAAAGCAATATCCACTAGCTCCACCATTCATACCAAACCATTCAACATATCCACAAACCAAACCAAATAGAAAGAATTAAATCTCATGCAAGCTCGCTAATAATCCATCAACAAACCATTCAACTAAAATTAAAACATCCAAACAACATCCACATCCAAATCATCATTCAAAAACAAAGTAAAGGTAGATCAACACCATTATACAACCCCATCGAAATTCAAATCATTTAAAATCAATTCAAACTAAACTAAGCTAGACTAAGATAGAGATAAAGATAGAGAGAAGAATGAACCAGAGTAGAGCACCGGATACCTACCATTCCCCCCAAACTTAGTCAAATTAGACTAAGTTTGCAAAAAGGTATGTGGTGCACTCTCACTCCTCTGGATCTGCTGGTGGTTGGCGAGTCCGGCGAGAGGAATATGGAATGGCCACTCGGCGATGGAGCTCACGGACATCCTCCTACAAGGTCTCTACGCTCCGGACAATGCCATCGAACCTCGATGCAATGGTGGCTTGATCCACCAAGTAACCCTCCCGGAAGGTAGCAAAATCATCATGAAGAGAATTCATCCTCATGTCAAGACCCTGCAAGGAAGAAGGCAAAGAATCGACCATATCAGTAGTCCTCGTAAGCATAGACATCATCTGCCGCTGCCATTCTGTAACTGAAGTCTGTCGGGGCTGTGAAGGTGCACGGGTGCTCGGGCCAACGTCCACAAGATCAGTCTGCTCTTCTGCCGATAGATGACGGAGGATAGAGAAATACCCATCAGTGGACAACACACCTACCACATCCTTATGCTCATCGGTGTCCAATAACCAGTTGGATCTATCAGTAAAATCCAAAATTGTTGTCCAATTCAGACAGTGCATCGGTAAAGCCAAATTCCCAAACTTGTAGTAAATAGAGCCTCGCTGCCCTGGAACCAAAAACCGTCCTGCTAATAGAGAGTTTGAATCAAAAAATATAGCCGGAGCGGTTGCACCCGACAATGGCACCCCTTCATGCTCAAACAACGGAGTGATCATCCCACAACTAAAAGTACGGGTGTTGGTATTAGCAGCCCGACTCCACGCATCCATCAACATTGCCCCCAGGAAAAACTTAATTCCATTCATCAAAGCATACATCATATATAGTTCAGACCTAATCACATTACTTGACTCATATCTCCCACCAACTGAACCACCAACAAATTGTTGTATATAACGAATAACAGGATTCCTAATTGAAGTAGCATGACAATTCTTGATATTAAAATTTCGACCAGGTGAAATACCGGTTATCTCCTCCCAAAAATCCACAATGCTTACATTCTCATGCAGAAATATAGAATCAAGATAACAACTATAAATTTCCTCAAGCTTAGCCCTCTGATAGAAATATCCCTTACCTTAGAGTTTAAACTTCATGGATAATGGTACTCCTCTCGCACCTTTCATGACTGTGACGGAGGCAAGGAACTCCCTCGATAGCTCCATGTATCCGGGCCACTGAGCATTGTGCAGCTTCTTCCATCTGATGCCGCTGAGGAGACTCCAAACATCATCTTTCAACTTCAAGGCTTTCAATGTCTCCCAGCACAAGTACTTGGTGCCTACGACTTGCCGATTCGCCAAACTCTTGTATTTAGCAAATTCCTCATCGTCGAATCCCTTTGGGCGACCACTTGAAGAAGAAGACTCACCGCACGCTCGTTTGCTAGCCATAATCAAAATTGAAGGTTGAGATATGAACAAATCAAAGCAATAGGGTATTAGAGAATATTAGAGAAGAGAAGTTTCGACAGAAATGAAGATGAGGCAAAATGGGGATCGCCTGAAATTTAAAAATTGTGCGCTGCTCGGCCGAGCGACAAATGGCTTGACCGAGCAAGGCCTCTGTCCGGGCTGCTTCTGTGTGTGCGCTCGAGCTCGGCCGAGCCTGCCTTGCTCGGTCGAGTGAGGCCCCCTTCTCGATTTTTATTAACAGTTTTTCTGCATGATCCCGGTCACTTCGCCTCCAGCATTTCCTATCTTCAATCACATTGCCAATCAACATTGTAGAACCACCAACAATCAAGAATCCTTCACATCAATAAACAACATTATTCAAACAAAATCGAAAACTAACAATTATTCAAATATGAAAATTAACAACATTAAAAACCATTGGGTTGCCTCCCAACAAGCGCTTTTTTTTAACGTCGATAGCTCAACGACCATACCTCACAGTCAATCATGATCAAAGGATGCCGATCCCGAACTTATACTTCGACTTATCACCACATGATCCTTCGGGAAGAAAAGATTCCTTCTTGCACTTCGAGGTGGATCCGTATCCACTCGAGCCTTCTTCACTCTACTTTGATCAAGCTCGTCTTCATCCTCTAGATCTTCGTTATCTTCATCGGTTTCTTTTTTCAAGCTTTCTCAACTTCATTTTCATTCACATTTTTCGGAGGTAAAGAGAACACAACTTCTTTACCACAACATCGGAATGTGAGCTCACCATGTTTCATATCGAATAATGCATCGGCCGTGTTTAAGAATGGCCTTCCAAAGATCAATTGAATGTCACCCTTATTTTTCATATCCACAACAAGGAAATCGCCCGGGAAAGTAAACGTCCAAACTTTAACATGAACATCTTCGACAACCCCCTTTGGGCAAAAGAGAGCATGATTTGCCAATTGAAGGACTTGGCTTGTAGGTTTGAGACTTTCAACCTCCAATTCTTTGTACAAGTCCCATGACATGATATTAACACTAGCTCCGGAGTCACACAAGGCTTTCTCAATGCAAATATCACCAATTTTACATCCAATCAAAAAGCCTTTGTCAGCAATACTCTTCTCTCCTTGTTCACTATTTCCCAATTCACAAATACTACCATCCAAGATTTCTTCACCTCCAACAAGTTTATCCAACATAGGCACTCGTTCAATCTCTTTCGGTAGCGGCATTTCAATGTCTCCTTTCTTCACATAATCGAAGAAATGCACATTCTCGGTTTGCTCATCATTCTTTGCTTCCACTTTCTCTACTTCAACCTCCTTCTCTTCTTCAACAACCAAACTCGACTCTTATTCAACTTCCACCATTTCAACCTTAGGAGTCATCACTTCCAAATTTTCTTCCATCCTACTTTCACCTTCAACCACATTACACCCTTTCTTTTGTACCACTTCGGTATCACTTGGGAATTTCCCAACTTGATGCTTTCCACTCAATTGTTTAGCAATTGAAGAAATTTGAAGTTGAATTTATGCGAACATGCCATCGTATTTCTCAAATCGCTTATCTATTTCCTCATTTGGATTCCTCCTCGGCTCTAGGGTAACATATCTACTATTTCCCCCAGCATATCCCCCTAGGCTACTACCTCCCCCTTCAAGTTGTAACGGAGGATTAAGAGCATTGTTCGGGTTTGCATAAGAGACATTGGGGTGAAACCGGTTAGACGGATGGTAGTACTTATTACCCGGCGTATTGTATTGAGGACGACCATTGTATCCCATCATTTGATTAACAAAATTTACACTTTCCGGGTATGACTCTTCATGACGAACCACAATCATTTCCTCATTTATATTCCCGAGGTAGATAATGCATCAAGTTTTCTTTGTATGGCCGCTATTTGCTCCTTAAACTCCTCACTTTCCTTAGCCTCGTTGACCGATTTTATCGATCGATAATCTTTCCATTCTTTGGGCCAATGGAAACTATTTTCAGTCATTTTCTTAATCGTTCTCCAAGATTCTTCCTCTTCTTGGTCGAGGAATGCACCACCCGTTGAAGCATCCATCATTACTTTTGTATCATAGTTTAGTCCCCCATAGAATTGACAAATTTGTTGACTCCAAGAAAGACCATGTCAAGGACATTTGCGTAGAAGCTCTCGGAACCAATCCCATGCTTCATAAAGTGGTTCATCGTACCTTTGCCCAAATGATGTTATATCGGCCCTTCTCTTCAAAGTCAAACTTGGCGGAAAAAACTTGAATAAAAACTTTTCTCTTAACTCTTCCCATGTGGCAATGTTCGATTTGTCTAAACCTTCGAACCAATTTCTTGCTGCATCCCTCAAGGAAAATGATAATAACCGTAGCCGTATTTGATCTTGGGGAACTTGGTTGATCTTTATGGTATATGTAATCTCTGAGAATCGAGATATGTGAACATTCGGATCCTCAGTTACATGTCCCCCAAATTGATTATTCTGGATCATTTGGACCAACTGTGGCTTAATCTCGAATTGCGTAACATTCACTCCTAACCGAAAACCTCATGTTATCGGTTCCCCTTGAGGTTGAAAAAGGTTTTGAAGAACGAGGACCATTCCTCTCATTTAGCATAGCTTTCATTAACTCAAGTTGTCCCTCCAACTCTTCAATCCTAACCGTGTCCTCTCCTTGGCTAGCCATATCCAAATCAATCTCAATATTTCCTCTCCTTTCTTGAAATTTCCTTTCCTCAAGCTCCCTAGCCTTTGACCGAGTGATCATAAACTACCTAGGTAAAATCAACAAAACCAATTACAAGACAAAACAATTCAACAAAACAAACTAGAACAATTAGCAAACAAATGTTAGTAAAAATATTCACATAAGCATTTCCTCAAACACTTAGCATACTCTTCTTTAAACTTTCAATAATTTCACTAGACCTACTAGAAGAATCCCAGGCAACGGCGCCAAAAACGGGATGACGGTGAAAATTGCAACACTTTACCACGTTAATTTATCAATCCAGGTTCTTTCAATTCGCTCTAATGAACATCATTTACCCGTTTGAAGGAGCTTATAGCTAGGCAAGCACAAGTCGTTGAGAGTTTATCTAACTAAGCAAAATTATAACCAAACCATGCATAAATGTAATAAAGCAATAACCAAACATGAGCAATTTAACTTCCAAGCTAAAACAATCAATTAACTTTGTTTAAGTAGATTAAAGTATCAAGTTCAACAATGAGAATAGAGTGAGTGTTGAGTGAATTTCAATTGTGTCAAATTGAATCAAACCATGTTGTAAACCTTTTTAATCCCTAGGAGATTGAGCAATCGACCCTACACTCGTTAACCCCTTCTCACGGCGAGCTAACGGTTGATGATGCTAAGACTTGCAAACAGCTACGTTATTAAGCCCTAGACCAATCCAAGTAGAACGTCAATTATTGCCCTAAGACCTAGCCCCGCACAGGGATTGGAACTAAAATCGTAAGAATCTACACTATTCACGACGATTCCGCCCGCATGTTTGCTGCAGCGTTCACGTCAATTACCCCCTAAGCTGGCTATTACCTACACATAAGAGGTAAGGAAAAAGCTCTAGTGCAATTCAAGCTCTCAAAGGGAAGTAAACAATCAAATTTGATATCAACTCATCACAATATCCATTCAACAACACTCACATAATAATTTAGTTCCTCATACCATCAATTGTGTACAAAGCAATATAGAAATTGATAGAATCCATTACAAATTGATAGGGTAAAATGATATTCTTCCTCACTTGTCTTCCTTCTACTCAATCTACCCCTTGTTCTTCCTTGATCTTCACCAAATTTGGAGGAATGTGGCCTAGATCTCCTTGATTGTGGATGGAGAGTGTTTGGAAGATGGATTTGGAGGGAATTCTCGTGACGGTTAATGGAATTTTGACCAAAAGTTCTTTTAAAAATCAAAAATCCCCCTTTCATAGACGAGCAAACAGGGCCTCGGATTGCCCGATCCACCCATCGCTCGCCCGGTCGAGGTCGAAAACTGCCAAACTGCTGAAATTTGCAATCTGGCTTGCCCGGTCCATCCTGACTCGACCGAGCCTGCTCTCTGTTGGCATAGCTCGGTCGAGCATGCACTGCTCGGTCGGTCGATGCCTCTGAACTCTGAAAACTCTTCCCTCTAATCCGCTCGGGCGGGCCTAACCTCTTTTGTGTCCAAGCTCAGGCGATTTGCCTCCAAAACTTACCAAAAAGTGCCGATTTATGCTCAAAACACGTCCTACAACATTCAAAACACAAAAACACGAAAACACGACAAAAGAGCAACAAAAACATTTGATATGAGGGTAAAATGACCACAAACATGCACGCTCACACTTCGAAAATTAGGTCATTTTACACACATATCAACCATCACAGTAGCCATGAACTCCTTGGTGAGTTCCATGCAGGCCAGCCACGTCCCTGTAAGGTAACTCTTACACCCAAGGCCCTTGAAAAGATTCCAAAAGTCCTCCTTCAGCTCCAAGGCTTCCAACGTCTCTCTACAGGGATACCGCGTACCCACCACATTCTTTCCACCACAATTTTGTACCTATAAAACTCCTCATCATTGAATTGGGTCGGGCGGCGGATACCTGAAGTAGATTGACTTGCACGAGCTTTCCTACTGGCCATAGCAACAAATCAGAGGTTAGGATCACACGAAATGAATGGGTTAAGCAAGAATTTGAGTTTTCGAAGTGAAAATTTTGAGAGCAATGGTTTTGGGGAAAATGAGCCTTAGATCCATTTAAAAACCATGCCAGATCCCGACCGGTACTGGCTTTACTTGACAAAAATTTTGGTCTGTCCCTTTATTTATAAAAAATTTTAACCCAGCTCGACCAAACCCATAGTAGTATTTAGCCGGGTTTGGTCGGTATTTGGCTCTGTCCATCCAGAATTTGGACTCCCGGTCGAGCTCGACCGAACCCATGACAGCACATGGCCGGGTTCGGTCGATTTGAGGTAGGTTGGGGAAAAGTTTTTCAGTCTGGTGCAAAATTTTGCTCTGTTTTCCAGTTCTCCGGCTTCTTTTCATAAACATTCATAGCAATAAGGCCAAATTGCATCCTCCAAATTCAATTTATCATCAACAAGACACATGATATTTGCAGTAACTTCAAAAGATCATTCATCCTCCAAGTCAAACATCATTTCTATATTATTCAACAAAACCATACAAAACCAAACTAACTAAATATTTATTCAAAAGCAAAACAACTAAAGCAAATAAAATTAGGTTGCCTCCCAACAAGCGCTTGTTTAAAGTCGATCGCTTGACCTTTCATACCTCGTTGGCTTCAATCATTATCAAATGGAGAAGAACCAGAACTCATACCTCGATCCATGTCCCAAGGCTCACCCGAAAAAATAAGTTTCCTTCTTGCACTTCGAGGTGGTTCGTCTTCAAGTCTAGCTTTCTTCGCTCTCAACTCTATTTGATCGAAGAAATCTCCTGGATCATCATTATCATCGTTTGCTTCTTCCAAGCCAACCACCTTTTGATCCAAACTTGTTTTCATCCTTTTTGTTCCAGCTCCCCTTTCAAACAACTCTCTCTTCTCCTTCAAAGGCTCATCGTCTTTGCCTTCTTCCAAACCTTCAACACCCATCGCGGGAAAAGAAAACACCACTACTTTACCTTCACATTGAAGAGTAAGCTCTCCATTCTTCACATCAAACAATGCATCAAATTTACGCAAGAATGCTCGCCCAAAAATTAAGTGGATACCCCCTCGGTTCTTCATATCACAACTAACAAATCTCCCGGGAAGGTGAAGTCTAACACTTTAACATTCACATCCTCAACAACTCCTCTTGGAAAAAATAGAGCGTGGTTACCCATTTGTAGGACATGACTTGTTGGCTTCAACTCCCCAACTTTCAACTCTTTGAACAATCTCCATGACATAATGTAGACACTAGTTCCGAAATCACACAAAGCCTTGTCCACAATTGTGTCCCCAATCTTGCAACCAATCACAAAGCTTCCCAGGTCATGTTTCTTATTTGTTATCTTCCTTTGACCTCTTGCTTCAACATCTTCACTAGGATCACCTTCCATAGACTCATCCTCATTCACACCACTCTTCCTCAATCAAGTGATCCAACAAGGGAACACATTGGATCTCCTCCAGAAAAGGCATCTCAATGTCACCTTTCTTCACATAGTCAAAGAATTTATTTCATCTTCTTAAGTCACCTTTTCCTTCACTTTTTCACCTTCCTCTAGTGATTCATCTTCTACAACGTTGTGCTCCTCAACAATTTCCAACTTCTCCTCCTTAGGAGTCATTACCATGATCTTATCCTCATCTCTTTGCTCTTCTTCAACAATGTTGTAGCTTTTCTTTTGGGTAGTCTCTGTATCACACGGAAATTTACATACTTTGTTCTTCCCGCTCAATTGCTTAGCTATCGAAGAGATTTGGATTTGCAATTCGGCAAGCATACCGTCATATTTCTCAAACCTCTTATCAGTCTCCTCATTTGGATTCCTTCTTGCCTCATTATACTCATTCTGACTACCACCTCCTCCCATATATCCTCCTTGTGAACTACCCCCAACGTTTTCTAATTGCATAGGAGGATTCAAAGTGTTGTTCGGGTTAGCATAAGAGAAATTTAGATGGAAGCAGTTGGAAGGGTGATAGTACATATTACCTGGTAAATTGTAGGGTCCACGGTTGTTGTTGAATCCCCCCATTCGTTGATTCATGAAGCTCACATTTTCTGAGTACATCTCTTCCCTTTTTAACATCATCAACTCATCCTTCCTCCCACTTGAGGTAGTTAGCATATCTAATTTCTTTTGCATCATAGCTATTTGTTCCTTCAGCTCTTCGCATTTATTTCTTTCATCCACCGCCTTTACCGTTCAATAATCTTTTCTCTCTTCCGGCCATTGGTAGCTATTTTAGTCATCTTCTCATTAGTTCTCCAAGCTTCATCCACCTCTAGGTTAAGAGAGGAGTCCCCCCGAAGATGCATCCATCATCACCTTGGTCTCGTAGATGAGACCCTCATAAAATTGACATATTTGTTAGCTCCTTGACAAGCAATGTCTTGGACACCTTCGAATCAAGTCCCGAAAATGATCTCAAGCCTCTTATAAGGGTTCATCATACCTTTGACCAAATGAAGTTATATCGGCTCTCCAGTTCAAGGTAAGGTTCGGTGGGAAAAACTTGAACAAAAATGTCGCTCGCAGCTCGTCCCTAGAGGTAATATTCACCTTATCCAAACCTTCAAACCAATGCCTGGCTCCATCCTATAGCGAAAATGAGAAAAGCCTCATAAGATTGAATAAAATGATGCAAAAAATCATTTAATTCACCCAAAGATGATCAATCTACTATAAACTTCCTAGTCCTCTTAGCACCAGTGAACTAAAAGTTGATGAAACTAGATACTCAAACAGTTATGTTATTGCGCCTAACTCCACTCCAAATAGACCGTAGATTATCGACCTACAGGCTATCTCTGCATAGGGATTGGATCAAAACCAATATGCATCTACAGTTTTCGCGACACCTAGATCCGCGCGTTGGCTGCAATTTTGGTGCCTATCACACACATAGTTGGTTAATACCTACACTTTGTGATTAAGAACAAGCTATAGTGAGTGCAATCAAATAGGTGAAGGTAAACTTACATTCAAGGTCAATCAGACAATCCAATGCTTCATTCAACCAATATCCCAAGGAATTTAGCTACACATACCTTTAATATGGTTCAATTGATAAGAGAAATTACACAAATCTATTACAATGTAAAAGAGAGATTGAAATTTCCCCGAAATGAGTGGATTTGGTCTTGATCTATGCCATGATCTCCATATCTCCTACAACTGGATTGGATTGTCCTTAGATCCACCTTGGTTGAGGTTTGGAGAGAGTGGGAAGTGAAATTCTAGTGAGTAGCCGTTGAAATTTTGCCAAAAGTTCCTTACCAATGCATTTCCACACCTTTTATATTTAGTTATCAGACCTCGATCTCGCCTCGATTGAAATTAGCTCAACCCGGATCCTTCAAAACTAAAAAACTTCCAAAATAGCACTTAGGATCTTGCCCCGGATGAAATTAGCTCAACTGGGATTTGCCTAAAAAAAGCAGATCTCGATCGAACTCTGTAGGGTTCGGTCAAGATCTACCTAACAGAGGCAAATCTCGGCCAAACTCAAACTGGTCCGGACCGGGATTTGGCTCTATTTTCACCTTGCTGCTCCTCTGCTCCATCCGGGTTGATATTTCCAAAGCTTGTGCAAAATTCGGGTTGAAATTCCACCTAAAATGGGCTAAACTTGATGAAATATGCTCATTTGCTTCCCTACATCATCATAACAACAACACAAAATACAAAACACGACAAAAATGAACAAAAACCAATGATATGTGGGTGAAATGAACACAAACAAGTACTCAAACACATCAATAAATAGGTCATTTCACACACATATCACTAACGGAAGGAGAACGGTTTTACAAAAAGCCAGACCATACCCTATGCTTTAAGAGTCGGATCTTGATGCGGTAAAAGTTCAATCACAATAAACTCTCAACCACACTCAAGAATAAAATATCAATCCGAGTTCTTCTCGATTCGCCTACTAGAATACCAAGCTACTCAAGTGAAGTCTTATAGCTAAGCAAGATTTAATCGTTGAGTAATTTCTAATCATCTAAACATGCAATTCAAATCTATGCTATCAATATAGGAAATACACGAATTTAAACAACAAAATTTAATCGAATGATCCTTCTCAATATGGTAAACCAAGACAATCACAATACTCAAGCTAGCAAAATTGGATGTTGAATTAAGTAGAGATACAATCAAATTTGGCTAATCATTGTTGCAAACATTATTTAATTCCTAGGAGATTGAGCAATCGACCCTACACTCGATAGCCCCTTGTCACGGCGAGCTACCGGTTGATAATCTAGAACTAGCAAACTGTCACGTTATTTAGCCCTAAACCACTCCAAATGGTTCGTCAATTATCGCCCTACGACCTAGCACCGCACAGGGATTGGAACTAAAATCGTATGAATTAACACTATTCATGACGATTCCGCCCGCGTGTTGGCTGCAGCGTTCACGTCAACTACCTCCTA
>JAPKLW010000512.1:119542-156329 GCA_026898455.1 Plectranthus barbatus
TTCAATCTTCAATCTCGTACAAGTGTTGATGAATTTAGCTCCTAGATATTCTAGGACTAAGATGAATTTGAAATGGAAAAAGAGAATCTAAGGAGAAATCTACTATCGTATGTGAAAAGTGACAAAAAGCTCCTCAAATAACCGCTCATTCCCCTTTTATATGCAAGCAATCAGGCCCTCGGATCGCCCGGTCGAAGTTTGGCTCGCCCGGGCCACCAAAAACTACCAGAAACTGCCAAAAACCGACTTGGCTCGGCCGATCGAAACATGGCTCGACCGAGCCAAGTCCCGGCCCGACCTCGCTCGACCGGTCCTGCACAGGCTCAACCGGTTGAGCTCTCTGAACCAAAACTGCAACATCGTTCGGCCGGTCCTGCCTTGGCTCGGCCGGTCGAGCTCTCTGAAGCTCCGCTCGGCCGATCCTGCCCACGCTCGGCCAGTCGAGCTCTCCAAACTCCAAAACCTTGCAATTTTCCTCCGAAACTCCACCAAATATGCTTGTTTATGCCAAAAACCTATCCTACACAAGTCAAACACACAAAACACGAAAACACAAACAAAATACGACAAAAACATATGATATGGGAGTAAAATAACCACAAACAAGCATGTTCACATATCAAAATACGGGTCATTTTACGCGCGTATCAGATCTATATACCAGAAAACATATAAGTTAAAAGGAAAATCTTGAGAGAGGCACATGATGCCCCTTATGTTGCACATCTGGGAGGAAACAAGATGTATTAAGATTTGAATCAATCCTTCTCTTGGGAAGGAATGAAAAGTGATATAGCAGAGTATGTAGAGAGTTGTTTAACATTTCAACAGGTGAAGATGCTACATCAACCCCCATATGGAAAATTAAAACTTTTACAAATCCCCGAGTGGAAGTGAGAGCACATAAGGATGGACTTCATGACAAACATACCTAGATCACAAAGGAAGAACATGAGTATATGTGTAATTGTGGATAGGTTGGCTAAGATTGCTAATTTCCGTCCAATACAAGCAACGTATGGAGCTGATAAACTAGTACATATCTAGGTGAAGAAAATAATCTGATTACATAGGATACCAGAGTCCATTTCCTCTGATTGTGTTGCCAAGTTCGTATTAGGATTCTAGACTAGTCTACAGAAAGATATAGGAATACGATTAAATTTTAGCATGGCAAATCACCCTACTCGGATGGACAATCAGAATGGACGATTCAAGTCCAAGAAGATATCTTGAGAGTCATGGTGCTATAACAAGGAATAAATTAGGAGCAAGTCTTGTCCTTGATCAGATTTACCTATAGTAACAGTTTCCAATCGACTATTAAGATAGCACCGTTTGAAGCACTATATTATTGCAAGAAATGCAAATCACCCCTTTATTGGATGAAGTGGGTTAAAGAAAGACACTAGGACCTAAAATGGTCGAAAGTATGGTCCAAGTAGTCCGACATATATAATTGAGGATGAAAGATGCTCAAGATTGACAAAAAGTATCTCACTCGAAGTAGTCATTCTTTTGGAATGCATGGAAAATTAAAACATAGAATCATCGAGCCATTTGAAATATTGTAAAGAGTTGATCCTGTGGCATACCGACTAGCCTTACCACCAAGAATGAGCGGCATTCACAATGTCCTCCACTTGTTAAATCTTCGAAAGTATGTCTATAAAATCCTAGATGTGTGATTCACCACGATAAAGTGAATGTGCAACCAAATTTGCAGTATGTAGAGATGTCGAAGGCGATTATACGCTGAAAAGTTCAAGAGCGTCGCAAAAAGAAGATTCTGATGGATAAAGTGTTTTGAAAACACCACGATCAAGAAGAAGCAACATGGGACTTAGAAGATATCATGAAGAATAAGTACCGAAAACTCTTTCAATAATTATCTCAATTATTTTGATGAAAAAAATTTATATGAGGGATAGGTTGTAACGCCCTGTAAAATTTCACATTTGGACGACCCTATTTAATCACAGTGAAGTGAGATATTCATATTTATAGCCGAATTTAAATAAATAAACAATGAAATGCCATAAACTAATTTCAAGGAACAATCGTGAAGTCATCGATACCTTGCAATTTAAACTACTTTGGGAAGCTCGTGATATTATTATACGAGCAAATAACTAGTTAAATTAAAGAGATATTATTTCCAACGCCATTTCGGACATATTAATTATTTGACCATCAATACGTACATTACCAATTTTGATGAGTCCAGTATTATATATATTATGGTGTATTAATTTCCAAATTGTTAATAATTTAAAATAATCAGCTTAGAACCTCGCAAGGATAAATGGAGAAAATCGAAACTTGATAGTTCACAACTCACCACGTGGATTTTGCATGCAACAACGGGATTTAAATTTAAGCAAATTGAGACCCATTCTTATTAATTTTCAGCCACCATGCCATTTTGGGCTATAGAATTTTTTTTTTTCAACCATTATATAATTATAGGAAGGTCTCAGGTTTGACACGCCTAAACGATTTAGGTGAGTTTTATCCATTAACCCAACTTAAACCCATCTAATATACTCTAATTGGAGATTAATAAACCCTATTTGGGATAGGTGAACCCATTTGGATATGGATAAAACCTGCCTAAACCGTTTAGACGTGTCTAACGCAAGTTTTTGCCTATAATTATATAGGCAAGGGCTTGATAAATTCAAAATTATTTTGAACCCAAACATAAATTAATTCAATGGAGCCAAAATTAGCCCATGTAGAATTTACTTAAAGGGCAATGATCAAAATGAATCTTCTAGAAAAATTCATTTACAAAGCCTAGACTATTTATTAGAGGACATGTTAGTAAATCAACCCAGAGGGGGACAAAATGATTAGTTCTTACCCATGCATGCAAGGAGATACACTTCAACACTCCAAACCTCTCCCTCTCCACTCAACCATCTATTGAAGAACATTAGAGTTACAACCCCTAAACACCTCAAGAACTACCCATATTTCAACCCAAATAACATCCATTTTCCAAAAAAACTCAACTACACACTACCCTCTATCTATTGATGTAAAAAGCCCTATCATTTTCCTACCTTCAACTTCGACCCTATAGTCAAATCAAGGAAATCAAGATGGATTTTGTGAGATCTATGCCCTACAACAAGAAAGGAGCAAGAAGATATCAAAAATGAAGCAAGGAAGGTGCATTTTCAAATTTCGAATAAAGTGACCCAAATTTGAAATTAAACTCTTAAAGTAACCTATTTGGAATATTGTACCCTTTGCTCTTATTTGTATTTGTTATAGTTTTGGTGCATCAAAGCTACAATATCTACCTTCTAGCAACTTAGAATCGTGTCAAAATTGTAAAATTCTTATATAGGATGATCATATTCGAGCTGTAATAGAGCTAGATGAATTCACTAAAGCTTGCTGAAGGAGTCAACAAAGTATAAAGAAATATGATAGAAGATTCAAGAAATGAGAAGAGATTGCTGAAGAAGTAAGCAAGTATAGAGATTGCTAAGGAGACTAGCAAACAATGAAGTATCATAAAGCTAGCAAACCTACGAAGACTGGTGGTAGCATTCAGCGAGTACAACAAGATTGCTAAAGGATTGAAGCAAGCGGATTGCTGAATCTTAGCAGAACTGCTGAGATGTGAGCAGACGAACGGATAACCAACAAACACTCGATAGCAGTCGACAATCAGAATAACGCCACAAAAGAAAAGATTTATATTTCTGTGTTTAAGGAATCTTAAGGAAGTAGAAGGAAGAATTATCAACAGATAAAATGAAGATTTCTTGAAGAAAACCCAAAGAACCGTTCTGACAAGTTGGCTCACTAAGGAAAAAACCAATTAGACATGGAGGAGACCTGAAGAGTCTCTGCACTTCTCCAAAAAAGGAAGAAGGGAGATTGGCGAGCAAACATTCAGTGTCTAACGAATTGTTGGGATTGTATACAGAAAGCATAAATGATTAAGTGTTTGTATACTGGCCTTCATTTATATGTTACATCAGCAATTCTCGCTATCTGATAAATGTGAACATATAATGAACTATAATATCCTTTTATCTCGTAGATAGGGATGACCATATGGTGTGTAGGAGATCACAGAGGATCATATGGTTCGTTTGACCTAGCGAGATATAAACAGTATCACAGCTGAAACAGTCCCTGGATAGGCTGTTGGTTTAAGCTGCGGCACATCGGTTCATAAGTGGTCTTATCCTAGCTACTTGATGTGTCAGTACATGTTTATGTATTGATGGGATCAACAATGGGATGTGTCATTCTCATAGACATATGAATGAGCCAGATCCCTAACATACTTCCTATGATCTTAAACCTTACTGAATGATAAGGGGCACACACGGATTGACCACACTTTGATATTCTATGGTGGCGAGTCTTACATGTACTCTTATACCTGCACTTTGGGTGTTGGAAATTTTTGTGGGGTCTGCTTAGGCTGGATGTATAGGTAAGCATATCCGTTTAAGGATGGTGACATTCCCTGATGAGCTCACAAGGTTCTTTATGCTAAGTCCTGCAGGCTGAATGATTTGTTCAAGCATAAGAGAAAAGGAGTGAGTGGTATTAATCAGGAAATAATATATTAATTAATTGTGGTTAATTGTCATAAACCAAATTAATTAATGAATGTCTAAAACCTCAAATATGTGGATCATGTTAGTTTAATGCAACCCGTTCCTAATAACGTGGTAATAAAGGAGAGAGTCAACATTGTTACCGTGGTGAAGGTTAAAACAATGTTTTATTAATTAATCATGTTCTGGGTTGAGCAAGGAAGAATTAATTAATAAAGAGGGCCCACTTTATTATTTGCATTTGATCCCTGGTCTGGCCCACACACTGCTCAAGCCCAATTAGGGTTAGGGTTTCTCAAAACCCTAACACTATGAATAGTCTTTCCCTCTCAGATCAGATGTAGCCACCACAGTATACAACTAATATTCAATTAGAATATTGAGAGAGAGAGGGTGACTTTGGGCGATCAGAAGGAGGGATATTTTTGATCAAATCCTCCGGCTTTCTGATTCAACTTGGTGGATAATCCTCACCAGATTTCCAAGGAGCAAGGGAACAGATCAGAAGATCAGATCTGTAGGAACACAATCAAAGAAGGAGTTCCATTCCGCTTTAGATCTAACTTCATCGTTCATTCTCCGATCTAGATCTGTAGATCAAACGATTGAAGAAAGGTATTTCCCTTAATCCATCCTATACAATTAAGTTTGTAGGAGCATGCATAGGATTCACATGGTTTATTTAATTGAATTTATTTTGATATCCTAAGAACGGTCCTTCGAATTAAATAACAACTCAGGTTGTTGACCGTAGACTCGAATCCTACTATTGGTATCAGAGCCAGGTTCCAGTTCTTAGGCTCTATCCTTGATCAATTTAATTAAATAAATTTGTATGTTCATGGATGGATTTAAATTGTTGTGTATGTTTTATTCTCGTGGCCTTCTCATTTTATTTTGGATCTATTTTTCACCACGAGAAAATCCGTGGTTAGATTTGATAGGAAAAATCATTGTAATAGATTTAGATCTACTCTGTATTTTTTTATTCAAATCTTTAAATTAGATCCGGAGAGAAGGACAAGAATTGAAGAATGAAGAACACATCTGTGTGGGGATCAACGGCGGCGGCGCACGGTGGAGAACGGTGGCGCACGGCAAACCCTAGGTTTGGCCGTGCGCGGCTAGGCCAAACACCTCCGCGCGCGCGCGCGTTCAGCTAGGCCGTTGGGGTTGTGCAGCAGACGGAGGCAAGCAGCGGCGAGCAGCGGGGACGGCGTGGGTGGCGGCGGCTTGCAGCTGCAACCCTAGGGTTGCGCCGTGCGCGGCTGGGTTGTGCCCTGCGCGTCTCGCGTCTGCTCGGCCGGCTTCCTCGCTGCATGGACGACCGGCGATGATGGCGGCAAGCAGTTGGGACGGTGGCGAGCTCGTGCCGGTGTGAGCCAGCTGCAGGCGGCGGCTTCATGTCGACGGCGGCGGTGGGCTGTGTTTCAGCGGCCGAAACCCTAGTTTCAAACTAGGGTTTTGCTGCTAGGGTTTTGGTATGGACCCGTTGACCCGATGGCAGTCCGTATTTCTAAAACCCTAATTCAGCCCAAGTGTTGCAGTTTCAGATTAAAAAGTGGGAGCCCAACTTGAAGATCTGTAATAAAATTAAATCTTGTAATAGTTAGATATAATTTATTTGGTTGTAATCGCCTCTGAGGGGCCACGAGAAATTTTATTTATTTATTTAATTATATCTTGTATGATGTGATTTATTATGTGCGCACTAGTAAATAATAGGAAAGCATGCCTATTTGCTTTAATTATTTACTTTTATAAGCGTGTTTCAATTTAATTTTTGAGCATGTCTTAGGTGATATATTTTATGTTTTAAATTATGTCTATAAATTCCGGTTTCATATTAATTTATGATGGAATTTTGGGTTGACGTAATTTATGGCAACATAAAAATTAGTGTGCGCATGAAACCTTTAGAATTAAAATACTAAGGTGGATTTTGGTTCTTTTCTTACCAAGATCATTAGACCTCCACAAATACAACCTCTCATTGGAAGTAAGGCATTTCGAAGCGTAAACATCTACTCCAGTAGCTTACGTTATAAATAAATTACCAGTTCTAATGCGATGAGGTTTCCAAATAAAACATTTATTTTAAGATGAGAAGTGGGAGCCTCTGAGCAAACGTCTACTCCAGTAGCTTGCATTGAGATAACTTTCACAAGTCTCTAAGATTAATTTAATTGGGATAACAAAGGATGTTAAGGGCATAAGGCATGGGTCGAGTACGTATGCTAAATCGCCTTTTAACGTCCGGAGTTAGGATTGTGGTTATTTTACCTTAGATGTTGCCTGAGCACAACTCATGCATGAGGTCCCTGATCAAGATAGGTGAACATGATCTAAGTTATCTCCAATATTAATTTCTTTTGCTTAAAGATACCTATCATGTCAAGAAATTAAAGGATCATCTTGGTCTGGTTGAGCGTTTGTCGTAAACGTCTACTTCAGTAGCTTGCGGTGAATTAGCTTGGGCAATTGGAGGAAACAAACTGTATTGTTTTATCTAAAGGTTACTATGCATATTTGTTTCAATTGTTCTGTAGTATGTTCTTAATTTATTTATTTATACATTTTCAGATATGTCTATCATTATTTGTATTTTGGCACAAAATCCCTTGAAGGGTTCGAATTTCCTGGAATGGAAATGGCTCATGGAGCGATGCATGTTTGCTACGCAGACTGTTTTTGTGTTACTTGTGCCTCGTCCGACTGTACCTCTCATTGAGTCCTTGGATTTCTCTATGAACTCTTTTGAAAAGTGGATGACGAACAACGATACGTTATTATCAATGCTCAGGTCATCCATGATTGAGGAGCTCCAAATCAAGTATCAGTATTGTACTGATGCGGTTGAGATTTGGAGAGATCTGATTATGACTTATGGTAGGCTTGGACAGACTGCCAGTGCCAAGTTCATAATGAGAATTGTGAACTGTAAGCTGGCACAAGGTGGTAATGTAAGGGAGCATGTGCTGCACATGGATAACCTCAGAAGATTCTATATCTTATTTGGTGGAAATATGAATGATCAGTTATTCACTGATATCATATACGACTCCCTTCCAGAATCTTTCTACGACTTCACTTCCATAGTCGAAGACAAGGTGTTTACTCTTGATCAGTTGATCAGTTTATTGGAGGCTGCTCAACAGATCAATGATTCCTTGTCTGCTGTTGTGCTTGACTATCACTTTCCACTTCCGAGTGTAGAGGATGTAAGCATGAAGAATTCGACTAGTGATGGTTCTATAGAAAGATTTGGAGGCAAGGTTTTCAAAAGAAAGGTATGTTCTGCATGCAAAAGGAAAGGTCACTGTAAAGTAAATTGTCCGGTGTTTGTCACCAAGGGAAAAGGTACGTCATCTTCTACACTAGTTGTTGAAACATGTTTAGCATCAGTTTCTATCCATTCGTGGATAGTGGATACTGGAGCTACTAATCATGTTTGTTACTCAATGCAGGGGTTCGAGCTGACTAGAGAGCTTGAAGATGGCGAGGTTACCATCTCCATGGGAAATGCTGCTAAAGTCTCTACTACAGCAATTGGAGATGTTACTTTATGTTTTGGGAATAATGTTTTAACACTAAGAGATGTTTTGTTTGTGCCGACTTTTCGGCGAAACTTGATTTCAGTTTCCAAACTCTTTGATGATGGATTTTCTGTTGTTTTTGGTAGAGATGGTTTCTATCATAAGAAATAACATTGTTATCTATCATGGGTCACTGAAAGATTCTCTTTATGTTATTACATGTTCAAACAAACCAACAGTGAAAGAGGCATATAATTTATCTAACCAACGAAAAAGAAAATTTTCTTCAAGTGAGGATATAACATATCTTTGGAACTTAAGACTCGGTCATGTCAATCTTAAAAGAATCAAGAAACTCGTTGATTGTGGAATTATGGATCCAATCCAAGTAGTTCCACATAGAGTTTGTGAATCTTGTATAGAGGGAAAGATGACGACCAGGCCTTTTAAGGCAAGTGAGTCTCGAGCAAATGATTTGTTGGACCTCATCCACTCTGATCTGTGTGGACCTATGTCAACACAAGCCCGTGGTGGGCACAGATACTTTGTCACCTTTATAGATGACTACTCTAGGTATGGATTTGTTTATTTACTTCACTACAAGTCTGAATGCCTTGTGAAATTCAAGGAATTCAAGGCTGAGGTAGAGAAGAAGTTGAACAAGACCATAAAGACACTGCGATCTGATCGTGGTGGGAGTACCTCAGCAATGAGTTTCTCCAGTATCTGGCGGATCAAGGGATTACTTCCCAGTGGACTGCACCTGGCACCCCTCAGCAGAATGGTGTTGCAGAGAGAAGAAACAGAACTCTGTTGGAAATGGTTATATCAATGATGAGCTATGCCAGCTTACCTATTTTCTTTTGGGGATATGCGCTAGAAACAACAACATACTTACTTAGAATGGTTCCTTCCAAGTCAGTTTCTAAAATTCCTATAGAGCTCTGGTATGGGCGAAAGCCTGATTTATCTAGGCTGAAAGTATGGGGTTGTCCAGCATATGTGCTGAATGAAGAAGCTGACAAGTTGGAAGGAAGGTCCAAGTTAATGCTGTTTGTGGGCTATCCCAAGCAAACAAAGGGTGGTTTGTTTTATGATCCAGAAGATCAGAAAGTCGTTGTGAGTACCAACGCAAGATTTCTGGAAAATGAATTCATAAGAAACCACAAGACCAAGAGCGAGATTGTACTTCAAGAAATTGAAGAGAACAATTCAAATCCATCAGGAGAATCCCGTGGCAGTCTGAGCATACCTGGATTAGGTATGGAACCAGCTGCACGGCCGCCTATGCAAGATTGTGAATCACAATTGAATGCACCTAACACAGACACATTAAAGGGGCCTCGTCGTAGTGGGAGGTTGCCTCGGCAGCCTAAGCGGTATATGTTCGTGGGAGAGTCTTCTGACTTAATCCCTGAAGACGGACTAAATGATACCGAACCATGGACATACGATGAAGCTATGAGTGACAAGGATGCCGGTCAATGGCGTCAAGCCATGGATTCTGAAATTGAATCGATCACGACTATGGATGTGTACCAGAAATCCTTACTTCCTGATGATTTTCGAGCCATAGGCAGTAAGTGGGTATACAAGAGAAAGAAAGATTCGAATGGTAACATAACGGCATTTAAGGCCAAGTTGGTGGCGAAAGGTTATAGTCAGAAGGAAGGTATTGACTATGATGAAACCTTCTCACCTGTTGCAATGTTTAAAATCCATTCGAATACTTTTGTCCATAGCAGCACATATGGATCTTGAGATCTGGCAGATGGATGTCAAAACCACATTCTTGAACGGGTACCTTGAAGAAGGTCGTGACATCTACATGCAACAGCCAGAAGGGTATGTGCAAAAAGATCAAGAGCATCTTGTCTGGAAGCTTAAGAAGTCACTATATGGACTTAAACAAGCTTCAAGGTCATGGAACAAACGTCTTGACGATGTGATCAAATCCTATGGATTTTCACAGTGCAAAAACGAGAGTTGTGTGTACCGTTTATGTGTCAGTGGAAGCGTGATTTTTCTTGCGCTTTATGTAGATTACATTCTCCTATTCGGAAACGATGTGGAAGTGTTCTCAGGCATAAAAGGTTGGTTATCCGAGCAGTTTCAAATGAAAGATCTGGGAAATGCTGGTTACATCCTTGGGATCAAAGTCCTGCGGAATTGTAGGAAAAGGATGTTAAGCTTATCTCAGGGCTCTTACATTGATACTGCGTTGGCTCGTTTTAGCATGCAAAATTCCAAGAAAGGCTTGCTGCCTTACTGCCATGGAATACGTCTTTCAAAGTCACAATGTCCTGTGACAGAGAAAGAGAGGAATGAGATGTCTTTAGTACCATATGCTTCTGAAGTGGGAAGTCTCATGTATGCAATGCTTTGTACTAGGCCAGATATCTGCTATGCTGTTGGCATGGCGGCAAGATATCAATCCAATCCCGGTCAAGCGCATTGGAATGCGGTTAAACACATTCTCAAGTATCTGAGAAGAACACGAGACTTATGTCTTGTATATCAGTGTGAGAACTTGTGTCTTGTTAGGTACACGAATTCGGATTTCCAGGCGGATCAAGATGAGAAGAGATCGACCTCTGGATATGTGTTTACCTTGGGAGGAGGAGTTGTATCTTGGAGGAGTGCGAAACAGAAATGTATCGCGGACTCTACCATGGAAGCTGAATATGTAGCAGCTTCAGAAGCTTCAAAGGATGCTGTATGGTTCTGGAACTTCCTCCTAGAGCTGGATATTGTTCCGAGTTTGCCTTAAGCAATCACAATATATTGTGACAATGCTGGTGCAGTGGCAAACTCGAAGGAACCCAGGTCTCACAAGGCTTCAAAACACATAGAAAGAAAGTACCACATCATACGAGAAATCGTAGCAAGAGATAGATACGAAAGAGAATCTAGCTGATCCATTTACAAAGGGCTTGCCTCAGAAGATCTACGAGGAACACGTTCGTGCTCTTGGACTGAAGATCTGAGGCTGGACATCTTATGTCCCATTTTGTAATAGCTAGATTGAATAGACAAACTTAATACTCTGTAAAAGTAATGGTATTATGCTTTGACTATAAGTGGGAGATTGTTGGGATTGTATACAGAAAGCATAAATGATTAAGTGTTTGTATACAGGCCTTCATTTATGTGTTACATCAATAATTCTCGCTCTCGTAGATAGGGATGACCATATGGTGTGTAGGAGATCACAGAGGATCATATGGTTCGTTTGAACTAGCGAGATATAAACAGTATCACAGCTGAAACAGTCCCTGGATAGGCTGTTGGTTTAAGCTGCGGCACATCGGTTCATAAGTGGGCTTATCCTAGCTACTTGATGCGTCGGTACATGTTTATGTATTGATGGGATCAACAGTGGGATGTGCCATTCTCATTGACATATGAATGAGCCAGATCCCTAACATACTTCCTATGATCTTAAACCTTACTGAAGGATAAGGGGCACACACGGATTGACCACACTTTGATATGCTATGGTGGTGAGTCTTACATGTACTCTTATACCTGCACTTTGGGTGTTGGCAATTTGTGTGGGGTCTGCTTAGGCTGGATGTATAGGTAAGCATATCCGTTTCAGGATGGTGACATTCCCTGATGAGCTCACAAGGTTCTTTATGCTAAGTCCTGCAGTCTGAATGATTTGTTCAAGCATAAGAGAAAAGGAGTGAGTGATATTAATTAGGAAATAAGATATTTATTAACTGTGGTTAATTGTCATAAACCAAATTAATTAATTAATGTCTAAAACCTTAAATATGTGGATCATATTAGTTTAATGCAATCCGTTCCTAATAACGTGGTAATAAAGGGGCAAGTCAACATTGTTACCGTGGTGAAGGTTAAAACAATGTTTTATTAATTAATTATGTTCTGGGTTGAACAAGGAAGAATTAATTAATAAAGAGGGCCCACTTTATTATTTGCATTTGATCCCTGGTCTGGCACACACACTGCTCCAGCCCAATTAGGGTTAGGGTTTCTCAAAACCCTAACACTATAAATAGTCTTTCCCTCTCAGATCAGATGTAGCCACCACAGTATACAACTAATATTCAATTAGAATATTGAGAGAGAGAGGGCGACTTTAGGCGATCAGAAGAAGGGATTTTTCTGATCAAATCCTCCGGCTTTCTGATTCAACTTGGTGGATAATCCTCACTAGATTTCCAAGGAGCAAGGAAACATATCAGAAGATCAGATTTGTAGGAACACAATCAAAGAAGGAGTTCCATTCTGCTTCAGATCTAACTTCATTGTTCATTCTCCGATCTAGATCTGTAGATCAAACGATTGAAGAAAGGTATTTCCCTTAATTAATCCATCCTATACAATTAAGTTTGTAGGAGCATGCATAGGATTCGCATGGTTTATTTAATTGAATTTATTTTGATATCCTAAGAACGGTCCTGCGAATTAAATAACAACTCATGTTGTTGACCGTAGACTCGAATATGATTAAGGGAAATACCTTTCAGCAGGACCTAGCATAACGAACTTTGTGAGCTCATCAGGGAATATCACAATCAAAACGTATATGTTAAACTATATTCGGCATCAAAAATTCATACACATGCCATCACGCTAGATATAAATATACGAGTATATGCAAGACTCACGTTTATAGCTCAACTAGTTCATAGATCAATTAGAACAACACATATTACTATTGATCTTATCAATACAAAAAGATTTACCGTATATAAAAATAGTTGAGAAAGTCACTATTACATCACCTTACATATCGTAGCTTAAAAACCGACATCCAATTCCTAAAATTATTTCAGCAATGATAACTGTTTTTTTATCTTGCTAGGTCAAATGATCCATATGATCTTTTGTGATCTTCTGCACTATACATGATCGTCCCGATTGGTGAGATTAGGGGATATAGTATTTTGCATTAAATGATTGTTTATTCATATAAGAGTTGTCATTGCAAGTTAATCATTATTACTAGTATATTAAACAGAACCTATATATCAATTATAATATTTTTATGTATACAATCACAACAAGTTCTTCTTTCTTGGAGTAGGTTTATGAGTTGGTGACGATGTTAGTTTGTTGGAATGAAGTCGTACAACCCTAATTGTTCTCCATAATCAACTTCTCGAGTAGTCTTTCCCAAATATAGCTGATCTTTAGTCCAAAACTAACAGATTGGTTGAATTTGTCAGTTTTCTCTATTTTGTTGTTTCATCATACATGTTCTAGTATCTTCTAAATATGTACTCTTGTCAGTTCCCATTATCCAAATCCATTAAAACCATCATAGGCCTGTACTTTTTTATGTTGAGTTTAGATTCTTACAGGGCGGCGCCACCCCAGGGCTGAGGGGGGCGCTCGCCCCCACGACAAATTTTTCTTTTTGTTTTCTATATATATGTATTAAACAAGTTGTAATGATTATTTAGAGAAATTTGATAAGAGGACCCCACAACAAACTTTTTTGGATCACAAATTAGGCTTGACCCAATTTCTTTTGAAAGTATTTGAAAATTAATATGAAAATATTAGATTTACTAATTCCTAAGATAAATTTTGTGGCACAACCATGTCTTCTGTGAAATTGAACAAGAAAAATTCTCCTTTATTTTTTTCAAATTCTTCATCGAGACTGTATCTTCATGTCCAACATCATTAAATGATGAGGTAATTATAAATTATTATAATTATAATAATTATTATCAAGATCACAAATTCTTATTACTAATTTGTTTTGTTATGAGTTTAATTGTTAATTATTTGTGTTTTGTTGTAAATTGTAATTTAGGTTTATATGAATTGTAAATATTAATTATTGATATTTTTTATAAATTTGTTTTATATTGTAATTATTCATTGGTTTGACTGATTATTACAAATTTTAATTGTGAATTTTCCTTTTTTAACTTATACACAATATTAATTGTGAAAATACAATTCATTATATCAATACATTTCGTCATTATTTAAGGATAAATTGTTATTGAAAAAATCCTTTCCTCAGCTCAACAAGGGTTTCTAGTGGAATATTGTGATCCATTGTGTTAATGTTGGTTACGACAACTTTTATTTAAAGATCCTTCTCTACAATGAAAATTATTAAGACAAGTTGCGTAACACAATGTTTGATGAAATTGTTACAGATTGTTTGGTATGTTATATCGAGAAAAGAATTCTTAATTGGTTTTCACAGATTGTAAATGTCGAAACTGAATCAATTTTGTAACGGTATCAGAAAATGGCATCACGAGCATATTAATAATCTCATTATTGTAATAATTAAGAAAATATCAAAGTTTCATTGTCGTAAATTTTAATTTATATAAAAAACATTTAATTTTTGTTGTTTTATATTATTTATATATAGTTGTTTTAAACTTTTTTTTTATATCGTTTGACAAAAATGATGTATAGCCCCCACGACACTTAGATCCTACATCCGCCACTGGATTCTTAGCCAACGTCACACGCAAACATTTTAGACATAATGTCCAATATCAAGTGAAACGATTTCATGAATTTTGTAATTGCAATTATTGATCTCTTCATTCTTTGGATTGAATACCACTAACATGTATAATGGAGTGATGACAATTTGTTTCTCACGAATCTTGGTGGTGAATGAAGGATGAAATTTTTAAAGTTCAGCAGTAAGAAAGCCAAGAATATTTTATTCTTTCACTAGGTCGTCAATCACATAGAACTTATGATCAATAATTTCTTCACAGTTTAGTATTTTTCATTTTTCAACTTGTTCAGTTTTGAGTTGATATTTGGAGAGTTTGGATAGATGTTCTTTAGACATTGAGATTAGTTAGGAGTGATTTGATTGAGTGGTAGGTGTGACTAACTCTGATGTGGAAGCATTTGGGTATGTAAGATTTGCCATGGATGTTTGAGAAGAAAGTGAACTCTTAGTGTGGAAGCTTTTAACATAATTTTCAATGAAGAAGACAAACATTCATATAATATGGTTTTACTAGACAATGTATGGCTAAGGTTTGCACGACTGTAAATTCTACCTTGTTTATTTTTGCTAAGACAATCATGTTCGAGTAGATTGAAACCCATTTAATCATGGTTATGATTTGATGTGGCAACTTCCACAATTTCTTTATTTGATCATTCTGCTATACATTAATTGATCCTCATGGTGGATTTGAAGATGCCGTTTGATATAAAGGATCAACAATTAAGAGCTGAGACTCAGTTGTATTTTGTTTCAAATATGAACAACATCAGTAATTGAGAGTTTAAACTCATTACATTCCACATACGTCAACATGATCTTGTTTTATGATTGAGAGCTTGGACTCATTCTGAAGGAATTATCCCATGAACCGGAGTTCACATAATTCAATTAAATTCAAGGACCTCTATCGATATCTAAATTATTTTCATACATCAATTATTCCATAGCATGCTCCTATTTAATGAATTAAATTACTATGTAAAGGTTTTATAGAATTACCTCTACTCCGTAGATTCTACAATCTGTGCATAGGAATAAAGCTTTTAAATCCTCACACTCCAGATTTAATCCTACTGAATAAAAGATTAAATTATCAATTTTAATTGATAATTAAAAAAAATAGTATAATAAGAGGGAAGAAAAGACTCAGTTTGTACCCAACCATGCCACAGGAGGACCATGCCACAGGAGGACCAATACTAACCTACCCCTTTATAAATATGCTATGAGAAATGGGTTAAATGGGATTGGTATGTCCCCATATTTAAGTTTACAGACATTAATTAATTAATTTAATCTCTGACAAGCTTATAAATTAATTAATATATTTTATTCTTAAGTTATACCACTAAACATTTTCATTAATCAGGGAATGTCACCATCCTATACTCGATATGGTAGCTCCAATTCCAGAAGTCGTCCACAAATTGCTATCACCCAATATGCAGATATACAAGTACATGTAAGACTCTTCCATCATAGCACCTCAAAGCGACACGCAAATTTGTTTATACTTTTGGACCTTCCATTCGACTTAATATTCCATCAAGCAATCATGATCAAGGTTATTTTAATGTTAAATAAATGAAACGATCTCATTTAGGTCCTATCAATACGTACAGAACTTATCAGCATATCTAGCAGCCAAAATAAGCTACATAGTATTTAATATGCCGCAACTTATACCAACAGTTTATCCTGAAAGTAATAACTGTTTATATCTCGCTTGGTCAAACGATTCATATAATATTTTGTGATGTACTACACACCGTATGATCTACCTATCGACGAGATAAGAGGATAGTGTTTGCGTTTTATGATTGTTAATCAAACAGGAAAAGTATATCATTGTATAAAAGACATGAATGAGTACCAGTATATCAAACGAAACCATCTACCGATATACCAATCATAATGTTTTGCGGTATGCAAAAACCTAACACAGTCGCTTTTATCAAGAATTATATAGGTCATAACTGATGAAATCCACTCGGTTATATTTATTCTTCTTCAAATGTCAGAAATGGCAAATTGAGAGCTAGGATTCATTTCTCAATCATTCACATTTCAGTTATAAGAACAATTTGACATTATAATATAGTTTATGTTTGACATTATCCATGTTTCAATAGTACTGAATATACAAACTTAAGTCTCAGTTAATGAAGCGAATAGCCGCTTAAGGGTGAAATTCAATTATCATCTAGATAATTATAAGAATAAGATTTACCTATAAAACTAATAATACAAAGGAGCGATCAGTATAAAAGGGATTTTAGACTGATTCTATAAGGAAAAACACAAAGTACATGTGCTTTCCATATAAGTGACTAGTTCTAAGAAATAGGCTTCTCTTATTTTTTCCATTGCCTTGGATATTACGAATTTGCATCTGTCATTGCAAATCAAGTTTTAATGCAGCTACCACCTTTTTCTCAATTATCGAACAAAATCTCTCAAATGATTTTTCTCTTCTTTTTCATGATGGAGGAAGCTACTACACATATAGAAAGCATCTAGCATCATCTTCCATTAACTCAGTTTGTACCCAGCCATTTGATGAACCAAATCATTACACTAAAGCTGTGAAAAGAGCTTTAAAATGTTGGACCTCTCACTACTACAAGAAAAAAGCTCATAGACAACACTGAATAGACAACGGTTTAGGCCTAAAACCGTTGTCGTAGAGTCATATTAGCCTAAACCATTGTCTATTAGAATTTGAAAACGCAAAAAAACAACAATTCGTCTTTACTGTTGTCGTTTAAGTATTGTTGATTACATAAAAGACAACGGTTTTTTATATGTGTTGTTATTTTAGTGTTGTGAAATTTATTTACAATTAAAATTAATTCAAATCTAATATACTAAAAAGAAGAAAACCTAAATCCCCAAATTTCCTACCCAACCTCCTTCGACACACACGACCGCCCCCACTCCAACTCTACCCTCACCATCGACCCACGGCTGCGCCTCTATCCTCACCGGCGGCGCCTCCATCCTCACCGGCGGCGCGCCCTCTCCCTCGGCCTGAACCCAAACCGCACCAGGACATCTCGATTTGGAATGCATCAGTCGCAATCCCGAGTGGTATAATCTCCTGTGCTGCTGTGTAGTGGACCTTAGCCAGGGGCAACTGGTCGACCTGAAGATCTCTTTCTTCGGCGATGATGAGCTGATTCACTACATTGCCGATCGGTAAGATTTTCCCCTTCGTTAATTTTGGGGAAGCATGAGTCTCTGCTCAATTTGTTGTATGTGTGGTTTTTATTTCTTACTTTACCAAATATTTTAGGGTTAATGCGTTTTTAGCCGACGGTGAGTTATAACTTCTTGAATATTAAAATTTAATTACTAAATGAGAATGTGTATGGCCGGATTTTTTATTTTGTTGAAATCTCAGCTGTCTAATAAATTCATCTGCAAATAGAAGGAATGCTTTCAAGGTTAAACTACAACTGCATAGAGTTTTTTTCGTGTGTTAAAGGGAATCTAGCAATTTACCAAACGGCTCTCTTTCTTCCATTGAAATTGTGTTGATTCTTTTTGGGCATTCATTTGTGTGCATTTGTGTGTTGATGATTTTAATTAACTCCAGATACATTTTTCTTAGTTTATGAGGTTTATGTTCCGATGTATTTGAGGATGCTTGTAATTTTAGTTTAAGTCAAATAAAGATACAAACTCACTTAAATGGGATCCACATCTGATCTCTTTTCTGCTGTGCCTTTGACAGTTTCACCGCTATCCCCGCTAGATCTTTCTTTATTCAAGCGTTCGCGAGTTGCCAGGAACATGAACCAAATGAAGAAGACATCAAACGAAAAATGATAAGCAATCTGTTGATGAAAGAACCGAACGAAGGTTCACAGAATTGACAGCCGGACTACGTGGTACCTTAGATAATCAACTTGTATTCGCACCGTGTAATGTGGGGTAAGTAATGAGTTGAGTTTATTTTAGTTACATGAAGACTTAAAAACATTTATTCTAATTTTTGGGTGTCGATATATATATGTAGTGAGCATTGGATTCTGACGATTATTGACCCTCACAAGGAGGAGATTGCAATTATGGATCCTCTTTACAATGGCATTCGTGATGGTGTTTGGAAACAAGTGGTTAACGCGTAAGTTTTTTTTTTCCTTTACGTTATTTTTTTATTTTAAAGACTTCAAATTTCGTTACTGGACACACTAACTTATTTACTTCATATTAAATAAAGGGCCTTGAAGATTTTTGGAGCACAGAAGCAACAAAACAAAAGAAAGACTGCTAAGTGGATTATAATCAAGGTATGTTTGTAACTTATGAAAGTCGTAGAATGAAGATGAATTAACAATTAATAAATTGATTTCAAACATAGGGTCCTAAACAACCAGATGGATTCCAATGTGGATACTATGTGATGCGATACATGAGAGACATTATTGAGGCTAATGGTGGTGAAACGATCAGTTCGCTACAATCATTGGTAATCATTGTTTTGATTTTGTTTTTTATTTTCTCTACTATGTTTATGTTACTTGTTTGTTTGCTCTCATACAAATTGCTTATATATATATATATATATGATTCCTCTCTTGGTTTCGAAAGTGTGGTTATATGCATATGCTTTAGGTTATGCTACATGTATATCATTGTTGTTCATATTATTTTAATTTATATTATTTTGTTATTTTGTTTAACAGTTCAGTAACAGTTACTCCTCCGAGGACATTGACGTCGTGTGCAAGGAATGGGCTGAATTTATTCAAATTTATTTTTTATTTTAGGATATTAATTGACGTACAACTGTTTCCTTTGTATTTTGGAGTTTTGTATTTTGGGAATTAAAGAATGAATATTTTTATTGTATTTTTGATTTAGTAATGGTAATTTGTGATTTGAATTTCATTATTCAATTATATTATTTTGCTTGCAAACAAATTTTAAAAAAAATAAAATAAAAATTCTACGACAACGGTTTAGAACTGTTGTCGTTTACATTCCAAAACTGTTGTCGTAGGTGTAAAAGCGTTGTCATAGATATATATACAACAACAGTTTAACGACCGTTGTCGTAGAGTGCGTGAAAAAGCGTTGTCGTAGAGATATATACAACAACAGTTTGTTGACATCTACGACAACGGTTAAAAAGCGTTGTCGTAGGTGTCTACGACAACAGTTAATAACCGTTGTCTATTAGCGTACTTTTTCTACCCCTACGACAACACAACCTACAACAACAGTCAAAAATAGCCTACGACAACAGTTATCAATCACCACATGGAAAAGGCTCGTGTGGTTATGACTGCTAAACTCTGGTTGGTGGTGAGAGATAGCATTGACATCACCTGACTCAAAATCTTTACACCATTGAGATGATTGTTGATCCAATGACTTTTCAGGTCCTTAACTAGAGACACCTCAGTTTCTCCTTCTAGCACAAATATTGAAAAGCAAGTCATGTTTTTCAGTCATTTTTTATTCTATTGCAATTTGTCACCACTTCAGCTAGGGAGAATGCAACGTCCTCGGGATCTCCGGTGAGAGTATCCTACTACATATGTAGGTGAAGACTCATCGCCTCTCTTCCGAGTGATGTTAAGAGAAACAACCACTCATCCATAGATTCTGAATGAAGTTGTGATCAAGAGGATTCATACCTGAAAGAGGTAAAATCAACTGGATATCATTTTTCTGAAGATTTTCTGCTTTTGAGGGTAATCTTAATGAGGATGTGGGGTTTTCTAAGTTTGAAGAATAAGAAGACAAATATCTAATATGAATTTAGATGAAAGGAGCAGGGAATATTTATATACCTCAACACATAGATCGGATGTCCTAGAAATTGTCAAACCTTTTGCTTGATTCATAGTTTAGAGAATTCAGACTGCAATTCATTCCTTAATTTTAGCCTTCTAAATTGATACGTCATTTCATATTCCGTATTTTGAAAAATAGGTTTGTTTCCAAGAACCGTCAAATAGATGATTTGACAATTCTCTATAGCCTAATATGAACGTAGATTTTAAAAATACTCTCCTTACGATTGTCCTTTGAAACTTATATATATAATGAATAAGTGCTTGGACTTAGTCATAATCTGCTACCGCCTCACTAGAAGCTTAACAACCAAGTAACTTATAGACTTCCCACTAAGAGAGATGAATCTATTAGTTATTGGTCCTCTCGGTAAGCTTACTCAGTAAATAAAAACAAAGACAATATAAATAAGATTGTATTAAAAATATCTTATCATGTGTCATCACCGTATGATTTATCCATCTCCAGAAGTCCTAATTTGATGCATAATTCTTTAAAGTGAGCTTCTAGATGTGGTTTTGTTAAAATATCATCTACATAAATGTGCTTAGTACGTGAGTTTTGTATCATATTCTAAGCAATGTACTTTGCCCTATTGTTGTCACAAAATATAGGTATTGCACTTGAATCTATATTGCAGTGTCTCATTTGTTGCTTGATTCACAAAATTTGAGCATAACAACTCCCCACTGCTACATATTCTGCTTCAATTATTGTGCTGGCGACCAAGTGTTGTTTCTTGTTGAACCAACTCATTAGCTAATGTCCAAGAAGCTGATAAGTTCTACTTGTACTCTATGATCAATACGAAAACCTCCAAAATATGAGTCTGACTATCCAATGAGATTTAGCCTGTCGTTCCTATAAAATAGATCCTTAAAACTTAATACGCTATTTTGATTAATTGATTGGCTAATTTCATTAATAGTTAGTTGTGCGCTGGTACACATAGGAATTCAAAGGGATTTTGTCTTCTATAGATAGATTTTGTATCAACTCCACTTTGTACTTTCACTGGCTGATAAAGATTCCATCTTTTAATTGTTTGACTTGAACACCGAGAATTTATATATATAAGCTTTCCCATCATACACATTTGAAGATTGTTTTTCATTAGTTTGGCAAACTTTTCACACATTGTTTGATTCTTCAAACCAAAGATAATATCATCAACATAGATCTAAATAAGAAAGATGTTGTCTTCATTCTATATTAGAAATAGAGTGTGGTAGATCTTTCTCTTTTGAAATCCATTCTTCAAGAGACACCGAGAAAATGTCTCATACCATGCTTTCGGAGCTTGCTTCAAAACGTGGTGGTTGCTCGACATACAGTCATTAGCTATCCATTCAGAAAAACACTCTTCACATCATCTGGGAAATGGTGTAGTCATCGAAGGCCACCTATCCAAGAAATAGTCAAATCGCTTCAGTTCTTGCAGCTGGTATGAAGGGTTCACTAAAGTGAATTCATTCACATTGCTCAAGCCTTTTGCAATCAATCGAGCCTTATTCCTTGTCACTTACCCTTGTTCATCTCACTTATTTTTTTACAACCAATTTAGTACATATAACTTTGTAATGAGTAGGACGATCCACAAGGTACCAAGCATTGTTTCTCACAAAATCTGAGAGCTCTTCTTGCATTACGTTGATCAAATCCATTGGTTGTAGACTATCACTGATTATGGGTTGCTCTACTTAATAGAGAAAACAAATAAACATTACATTTCCTTGTCTTGTGTGAATTGAGTTGCTTGTATCATCAAAAATATATAGATGGAGGATGATCTATTAACAATTTTAGTCCTTTGATGACACCTAATGTTATCTCTTGACTTATCATGAGAAGGTCTTCTTTTTTTGCTATTAGAACATCCACAAGCAGCATATATTCAAGATGTACTTCTTAATATGGAGTATGTTCCTCTTCGATAGATGCGATATTGTCTGCTATTGCGTCAATTTCCTTTTCATCATGATTTTTCTTCTTGCTTGTATTCTCTTCAGGTGTATTGACATTTGTTGATGTTGATCCTCAGATAAAACTTCTCTTGAATCCAGAATTCCTATGGACATGAAATTGAAGGTCTATGCAATACTTGCTGCATCACCGATCCTCTCAGTTGCTTGATTTCTAAATGAGAAAAATAGTTTAGAGACTAATTCATTCATATATATAGTTGAATAAATCAGCTTTAAGCAACTATTATTGTGTAACTGACAATCAACATCCTTGATCTTTGAGCTGTGTTGACTCAATTAAGAACCGTGTGGCTAGAACCAGCTGTCCCCCTACCCTAAGGGGTGTTCGGAGTGAAAAAGAAGGACGGTGGAGATGATTTTTGCAGCATGGAGTGTTAGGGGACTGCAGAAGGCCCATAAACACTCTGCGGTAAAAAATTTAATTTCTACTCGTTCTCTTGATCTTGTTATTCTTGTTGAAACTAAACTTAGGGAAAATTCTTTTGCTAAGTTTATGTCTAGTTTCTCAAATTCTTTTCCTGATTGGAGTTTTGTTAATAATTTTACCTTTCGACCATTTGGTAGGATTTTGGTACTGTGGAATTCTCTTCGTGTGGATTTGCAGGTTGTTTCGATTGAGGATCAGGTTATACACTGCAAGGTTAAATGGAAACCCACCGGGTCTTTATTTAACCTTAGTGCAGTGTATGGCTTTAATCCTCTTGCCCAACGAAGGACTCTCTGGGACTCTTTGATCTCCAATGTGTCGTTGGACGAACCTGCTATTGTGGCAGGAGACTTCAACGCTATTTTGCACCCGGATGAGCGGATTGGTGGTAGGAGACCGGTTGAGAAGGAGTATACTGAATTTTCTGATGCTTGTTCTTTCTTGAGTTTGCAGGATACGCCTTCTTCAGGTGTACATTTTACTTGGTCAGAAGGAGGCACGTTCTCCAAAATTGACCGTGTCTTGGTTAATGAAGCTTGGTTTGAGGCGGGCTGGTATTGCAGATCTGAATTCCTTCCCCGAGGAATACATTTTGATCACTCGCCGAGTATTACTTACCTTTTCGAGCAGGTACCTCGTTTCAAACCTCCCTTTAAATTCTCTAACTTGTGGATGGAGCACGATGATTTTGACAGGGTCTTAAAGGACAACTGGAAGGTGGAAAGGGCAGAGTCTGATTACCAGCGCCACCTTGCAGACAAGTTGGAGGCTTTACAGGGAGTGCTGAAGAGGTTTAACTTCAAGGAGTTCGCTTTCCTCCAGGACAGGGTCAAAGCTGCTAAGGCTAATCTGGAGGAGGTTCAAATGGATCGTGATAGGAACCCACTTGATGGGAATCTGAGGAATAAAGAAATTGAACTCCGTAAGGAGGCGGCTCGCTTGGTCACTGCTGAGTATGAATTTTTCCGCCAGAGAGCACGTGGTATCCACTTGGTTAAAGCAGATAAGTCCACTGCCTATTTTCATTCTATTGTGAAGAGAAAGCATGGACGTAATGCCATTTCTTTTTTATGTGATGCTGATGGCGAGGTGTATAGTGATATGAATAGAATTAGGCATGATTTTATTCAGTTCTATTCTAATTTGTTTGGGCGCTCTGTTCCTCGTACTGCTGTTGTTCCTTCTGTTTTTCTTGCAGGTACCAGGTTAAGCAGTGAAGAGCAGCAAAGATCAGTTCGTTGGGTATCGGCCTTGCAAGTCCGTGAGGCTATGTTTGGGATTGGAGATGACAAGGCACCGGGTCCTGATGGATACTCCTCCTCTTTCTTCAAGAGGAATTGGAGTCTTGTGGGTCCCGAGGTGGTGGATGCGGTGCAAGAGTTCTTTGAGAAAGGGGTCCTGCTTCGCAAACTCAACCATACTGTGGTCTCCCTAATCCCGAAGAAGGCGCATGAGCCTACTGTTGCTGATTTTCGTCCTATCTCTTGCACTAACACTGTCTATAAAACTATTACTAAGATTCTGGCTGATAGGATGTCGTTGTTTTTGCCCTCTATTATTAACCCTGCACAGGCTGCTTTCCTACGGGGAAGGAATATCACTGATAATTTTCTTTTGGCGCAGGAAATAGTTAGAGGCTTTGAGAAGAAGACGCAGAGAAAAGGAGTTGGGCGGTGCTTATTGAAGATTGATCTACAGAAGGCCTACGACTCTATCTCTTGGGAGTTTCTGTATGAGGTCCTCCACGGTTTGAACTTTCACCCTCAGTTCATCCATTGGATTATGATATGTGTGACTTGCCCTACGTTTTCGTTGTCTATGAATGGGGGGGTGCATGGTTACATTGAGGGTAGGAGGGGTCTGAGACAGGGTGATCCTATGTCTCCGATTCTATTTCTTATGTGCATGGAGTATTTGTCTAGGCTCTTATCTGTCAGGATTAGGGACTCTAGATATGCGTACTTGCCAAAATGTGATTCGTTGAATATTACACACCTTATGTTTGCTGATGATTTGTTGGTGTTTGGCAAGGGTACTGTTGCTGGTATGCAGGTTGTGGCTGATGCCCTCAGGGAATTTTCTGCGTCGTCGGGACTTGTGATTAATAACCGCAAGTCTAACATATATTTTGGGGGACTCAGTAGGTGGGAGGAGGAACAGATACATCAGTTGTTTGAGTTTCCTGTGGGGACTTGGCCGATCAAGTTTCTGGGGCTTCCTCTTGCTTCTCACAACCTTTTGAATGATCAATATTCTCCCCTGATTGATCAGATTACGGGGCTTATTCGGAGATGGTCTAATAGTTCTTTATCTCTTGCAGGTAGGGCGGAATTGATTAGAGCTGTGGTGCAGGGGGTGGAGAACTATTGGTTTCAGGTCCTTCCGATTCCGGAGGGTGTGATTGATCGGATTAACAGGCTGGTGAGGACCTTCCTTTGGGGAACTAAGTCTTCGCCTGTCGCCTGGAAGACGGTCTGCACCCCAAAGGAGGAGGGGGGTTTGGGTATTCATGATGTGAAGAAATGGAATGATGCCCTTTTCACGAAGGTGCTCTGGAATATACATAAGAAGACGGATTCATTGTGGATTCGCTGGGTCCACACGGAGTACTTGAGGGGAGATGATCTATGGACTTTTAATATTAACTCTCGAGACTCTGTGTTTTTGAAGAGGATTTTTACTCTTCGTGATTCTCTTTTGCAGGCTGCTTCAGGGGATGCGGAGAGTGCGGGCAGACTACTTGATAGGATGTTCGCTCAGAAAGGGGTGACTGGGGCTTACGAGTTTTGGAGGATTAAGGGGACTCGGCGCTTTTGGCACAAGACCATATGGAAGTCTCCTATCCCTCCTCGTTTTTCTATTACCCTTTGGTTTATTTTACATGGCAGGCTTAAGACTAGGGACCGCATGTGCTTTTTAAGTGATGATGTGCCCTTGGTCTGTCAGCTTTGTGACTCTGTTAATGAAACCGCTAAGCATCTCTTTTTTGAATGTAGGGAAACCTCACGGGTTTGGAGGGATGTGCGGGAGTGGCTTGGACTGAAGCATAGGACATCGACCGTGGAAGCTGCGCTGAAGTGGTGCCTGCGGGAGAGGAGCTGGTCCAAAGTCTTGAAGAAAGCCCGTTATCTTGCTCTGGCCGCCACGGCGAACCATATCTGGCATGCAAGGAACAAGAAAGTCTTTAATGGTGCTCCCTTTGATGCCGCTGCAGTTGTGAAGGGCATTAAGGAGGACATTTTTCGTATTCTTTACTCGGTGTTCCCGATAGATGAGGTTGTTGCTCATCTTGACTGGAATACCCATTAGTGGTCTCTTCTGTGTTTTCTGTTGGTTTGTGATCATATCGATAGTGTGATGTGGGTGGGCTGACCTAGTTAGTATGCCTACATCGCTTGGTTTTGACTATGATGAAGGGGGATGTCGTGCTGACCTAGTTAGGATGGCATTTCTCTTTCGGACCCAGGACTACTATCGGTATGATCGTTTTGGGTGGTTGATTTCTGTTGGGTTATCTCGGTAGGTGTGAGATTTGGGCCATTGTTGGGCTGGTCACCTTATAGTGTGCTTAGATGTCATCTTTCTACCGGGGTATGCCCCGTGTACTTGTATTTGCAGGGTTAGATTGCTTGTCCCGATGGTCACACTGTTTGTGAACCTCGGGTGTCTGTTTTTATCGCTGGGGTATGCCCCTGTGCTGCTGTAAGGTTTCGGCCTATACTCGGTTTACATTTATGCTATTATCTTTTCACCTCAGCAATGTTGGCCTTGCTTATCATAGTCTAAAAACGTCCTTAATTGATCTATTCCTTCTATCTATAAGTCTATTTTTTTGTGGTGCCCTAGAAGCTTAGTATTCACGACCGATGTCTAGTTTCACACAGCTTGAATTGTAACATTACAAAATTTGTTCCATTATCCTATCGAATTCTCTGAACAATGCATCTCTTCTCATTCTGAATGCGTAATATCAATTCTGCTATAGTCATCTTCAAATGATCCCTGGACTTCAAAAACTCTAGCGATGTAATGGTTGATCGACTTTTCGAAACAAGTCCATGTGAAACAACTCTAAGACCATTTATGTGCTTAGAAAGGTAGTTTTATTATTGAAGGATGCCATTGCATGCTTTCCAGTTGGCAGGATTTGCATATTCCATTCTTGTTGAAGACTCTATTTGGTATTAATTCTACAAAATTCTACTTGACCAAGTGATTGATAGAATTGAAGTTCATATAACTAAGTCGTTTGAGCTATAGCCAGTTGATTTTCATTGAATTGTGAGCCAAAAAAACAAGAATTGGCTCTGCCACTTTTCCAATAACATGTAGACAACTCCTCGCCTGATTCTGAGTAGCTTGATTTTCTTGGAGGCTTTAATTTTTATTTTGCACTATGATTCAATGAATGATACATTGTAACCATTTTCTCTTAGTTGACTGATATTTAGAATGTTGAGCTTTAGATTGGTGACTAGAAAGACATCTCTAAATGTTATGATAATTAGCCTTCCACGTCCAAATTTGTTGAGTATTTACTGGAGTATGATTCATCTTTGGCTTTGGCCTCAAGTTATTGTTGTCGCTTAAGGTATTCTAGCAAACTGAATTACTAATCCAATTGCCAATGATGATTAATAGATATTTAAGAAAAATTTCTATGCATATAATTTTATCCTAGCATTTTCCTATTAAATGCAGAGCTGTTATTGTGGAATACCTAGATTTTAAAAAACTCTGAATTGATTGCGCAAGGATTTGCTCTTTGATCCTTCTTGTGAAACAAGATTCAATCCTACATGATGAAGGAGTTAAATCTTTGATTTTTATAAAAGTAAAATAAAAAAAATAAGGAATGAAGAGAAGAAGTAGTTCCTCCATATCTGACATTTTGATCTATATCCCTTGCTCCTAACAGGTTATCTCAAGAAGATTGCTTCCGGATATTGCACCAATTGAAAAGCATAATTTCCTTCCCCAGCTCAGATCTTTGTCTCTTACTGCTCCCAAAATTGGTTTGCTGCTAAGCAACTTATGATCTTTTGGTGTGTTCTAATCTAAGGATCTGAGGGGGTATTTAAAGGAGAATTCTTATTCGTAATAGGATTGAGCTTTTCATTGGCGAGACCAAGGACCCCACATGCAAATAACAAAGAAGGCCTATCAATTAATTCATTTCTATATTTAAACAAGAATACAATCAATTAATTAATATTGATTTATGCCACTAGAGAATCGATACTATCCTACCCCTTTGATACCACATTATGAGGAATGGGTTGCATAGGCTTGTATATCCTAATATTTAAAGTTATAGACAATCATTAATTAACTTAAGTTCTAACAAGCGAGTAAAATAATTAATATCTTTTACTCTTGAGTTATTACATTCAACCTTTTCATTTAAGCTTGATCATAATCAGCCTACACGACAGAAGCATAATGACCTTCAGAGCTACTCAAGGATTGTCACCATCCTATATTGGACATGGTTATTTAAATCCAGTCATACACAAACTGCTACCACCCAACATATATATATATGAGTACATGTAAGACTCTCCACCATAGTACCTCTAAGTGATACACAAATCTATATATACCTCCATACTTTCATTAGGTTTAAGATTCTATCAATCCATCAAGATCAAGATTCCTTTAATGTCAGATAAAGGAATTGATCTTACTTAGGTCCTATCAATTCGTATCAAACACACAAACATACCTAGAAACCAAGATAAGCCGCTTAGTACTGTGTATGCTGCAGCCTTATACCCACAATCTATCCAGAAACTATCTTAGCAGTGATAGAGGTTTATATCTCGCTAAGTCTAGCAATCTATATGATCTTCTATGATCTCCTACACACCGTATGATCTCTCTATCGATGAGATAAGTGGATAAAATCGTTTATGATACATGCTTGATTATTCAGACATCATATGAAAATACAACATTAATGATTTCCAGTATATTAACCCAAAACTTTGTTCATAATATACGGATCATAATGCGTTCAGTATACAAAACCATCAATATCCCACTTTTACACAAAGCATTATGGAAGTGTTTTCAAAGTACACAGAGTGTTTAATCTAATCTAGCTATTGTATTAATCATCACGTGGCTGCAACCTCAGTCCAAGGTTATGAACATACACCTCGTAAACCTTTTGTGGTAGAGCTTTTGCTAATGGATTCGCTAGATTATCCTTTGTGTCTATCTTCTCTATCATCACATCACCTTTTGCAAATTTTTTCTCGTACAATATGATAATTCCTATCTTCGTGTTTTGTTGCTTCATGTGTTCGTAGTTCCTACGAGTTTGCCACCGCACCAGAGTTATAACTATACCGTAATAGTCTTAGGCATATTACAAATCACATCCAACTCCAAAAAGGAAGTTCTGAATCCATATTATTTCTTTCAAAGCTTTTGAAGCTACAACATACTCGCTTCCATGGTGGAGTCCGCAATGCATTTATGCTTGTACTCCTCCATGATATGGCTCCACCCCTAGGATAAGCACATAACTAGAGGTAGATTTCTTCTTGTCTTGGTCAGCCTGGAAATCTGAATCCGTATAACCCACTAAGCACAAATCTTCAAACTAATAAATGAGATAGTAGTCTCAAGTATGTTAAAGATACTTGAGAATGTGTTTTACCGTAGATCAATGCGTCTATCAAGGGTTAGACTAATATCTAGCTACCATGCCAACTGCAAAGTAAATATCTGGTCTCGTACATAACATTGCATACACGAGACTACAAACTACCAAAGCATACGGGACCTTAATTACTCATAATTCTCCTTTTATGTCTTAATACAGTAAAACTTCGAAAGATGCACACTAATAGAGCCCAAGTAGTAGTAGTGAGAGATGATCCAATCTACATTCTGAGTGGGCCGATGACTAGAGCTCAAGCAAGGACTTTGAGTGCTTGATTGAGTGTGTTGATTAAAGGCATTTGGGCTGCAAATATTTCCAAGGAATCGTTGTTGTTGGAAGAATTAAACGAAGGCCAAAAATTACTTATTTTATTATGTGTAGTGATTGGGCTTAGTTTAATTTATTCAATTATTTTGGGCCAACATGTTTAGGTCTTGTTTAAGTAATTTGTGAATTTATTATCTTTATTTTCGAATTTAATTCCCTTTTTAAGTTAGGATTTGAGTTGCCTATATATAGGCTTTGTTATTGATCAATTTATTTAGTTTTTCAGTTTAATAAAATTGTGAGGTTTTCTCAATATTCTGAAAGGCTCAATTTCGAAATTCTATTCGTCAATTAGGATTTCAATCTCAACTAATCAATTGGACTGTCAAATCCATTTGTGGTGTCTTCGTTCATATCCTTTGTTGTTGGATCAATCCACTTCTTGGGTCGTAGGAGATTTCAATCTGGACTGCTATACTTGAAGGTTTTTGAATCCAAAGATGTTGGATCTATCCATATTATCAAGTTTTGTTTGCTTGCACATCGTGTTTGAGTCGAACCGTTGGAGTTCCTAGGCTGCGATCTAAACCTTAAGGCGAGGATCGTATCATTTTGGTATCAATATCCAGGACGTGTCCTTCCTTTTCCCTTCCTTTGGATTTCGTAAATTGTGTCAAAATAAATCAGGTCTTTTTTATTTAAGGTTTGTGTTGCATGTCTTAATTTCACACAGTTTGATTTGTATATCATCGTGTTTGAGTCGAATCATTCAAGTTCCTAGGCTGCGATCTAAACTTTTCGGCGAGGATCATATCATACACCGTGTCTGAAGGGTATTAAACTCTTCATGGCATTTTGTATGCTAAAATGAGCGATTAGAGTATCCATCTATGAAGCTTGAGATAATGCTAACATTCTTTTCTTCCGATCTCGCAAGTCCTTTATGCCAAGGATGTATCCTGTATTTCCAAGGTCCTTCATCTAGAGTTGTTCGGATAACCACCCATTTATGTCTGACAATACCTCCACATTGTCGCTAAATAGGAGAATATAATCTACATAATGTGCAAGGAATACCACGCTTCAACTAACACACAAATGGTACACACAACTCTCTTTCGAACACTGTGAAAACTCACAGGACTTAATAACCTTATAAAAATGTAAGTTCCATTACTGTGAAGCTTGTTTGAGTCCATATAACGACTTCTTAAGCTTCCAAACAAGATGTTGTTTGTCATCCTGCACATATCCTTCTAGTTGTTTCATATAGGTGTCACGACCTTCCTCAAGGTACCCGTTTAGAAATGCAGTTGTGACATCCTCCTGCTAGATTTCCAGGATCATATGTGCTGCTATGGCAAGGATTATCCAAATATATTTGAGCATGTCTACTGGTGAGAAGGTTTTATCATAGTCTATGCCCTCTTTCTAACCTTTCGTCCTCAAGCATGCTCTAAAAGTTGTTAAGTATCCATGTGCTCCTTTCTTTCTCTTGTATACCCACTTGTAGCCTATGGCTCAGCCATCTTGCAGCTAATTTTTTTTTAAACATCCAGGGCTTTTATGGATACTATATCAGAATCCTTAACGATATACCATTTGTGTGCATCCATGTTAGATATAGCCTCATCGTATGTCTAAAGGTCGATATCATCTCGTTTGTTTCTGGGATCAAATCAGTAGATTCTCCCAGGAATATGTACCTTTATTATTGTCGATCAATTTTCCCACTACGATGAGGCCTCTGAACTGTGTTAGTAGTTGTGCATTACCCTGTGGTTCCACTCCTTGCATAGGTGGTCGTGTTGGTAATCTTACCACCACTTGGTAAATCTATCAGAACACGAGGCTTTTTTGATGGAATCGCTTTATCATTTCCATGTTCATAGAGAATGATGTTACTCTTGGATATGTGGTTGCTTACATATTTCCTCTAAGAATCTAGCGTTGATTTTTATTATGCCATTCTGCTGAGGGGTGCCTGGTATTTTCCACTAGGATGTAATCCCGTGATCTGACAAGTACTGCAAGAAATCATTACTGAGGTACTCTCCATCATGATCTGATCATAGTGTCACGATAGTCTTAATTAGCTTTTTCTCTACTTCTGCCTTGAATTCTTTGAATTTCTCAAATCATAAAGACTTGTACCGAAGCAGGTAGACATATCAAAATCTTGAGTAATCATCAATGAAAGTGACGAATTGTGTAGACATAGGTTGACATAAGTTAGGGTGGATGAATTCCAACACATCTTTTGCTCGATCCCCACTTGCCTTAAAAGGCCTGATCCTCATCGTTCCCTCTATACAGGATTTGCAGACAAGAACGAGTCTCATGTGCCAGAGATGATGGAATTATATACTGAAAGCATTATGATTGGTATATTATGTATCAGGTCGATTGGTTAATATACTGGGAATCATAAATGTTGTACGTTCATCTGCTGTCTGAATTAACAAACATGTGTCGCAAACGCTCTTATACTCTTATCTCGTTGATAAGGAGATCATTCGGTGTGTAGTAGATCACGGAAGATCGTATGGATCATTTGACCTAGCAAGATATAAATGGTTATCATAGTTGCGAAAGTTCTAGGATAAAATTTTGGTGTAGGCTGCAGCATACGCAGTAATAAGCATCTTATCTTGGATGGCTTGGTATGCTAGTGTGGGGCACACAATGATAAGGACCTAAGTCCAGATCGATTATTTTATCTGACACTAAAAGAATCTAGATCTCTATGGCTTGATGAGATACTAAGCCTAAATGAAGGTATAGAAGTATACTTAGATTGTGTGTCACTTTGAGTTGCAGTGAAAAGCTCTAGTTGAGCTTGTATATCGGTATCTTGGGTGATAGCAGTTTGTGTATGACTGTCTGGTACTGGAACTAGGTAACCACATCCAGTATAGGATGGTGACATTTCCTAAGCAGCTCAAAAGGTTCGTATTTCTAAAGTCCTGCAGGCTGATTAAGTTCAAGCATAAGTGAAAAGGTTTGAGTGGATTGACTCAAGAATATAAGATGTTAATTGATTAAATAGCTTGTCAGAGCTTATATTAATTAACGAATGTCTTTAACCTTAAATGTGGGATTATACCGAGCCCATGCAACCCGTACCTCAAAATGTGGTAGCAAATAGGTAGGACAGTACTGATTCTCTGGTGGAATGAATCAATATTAATTAATTAATTATATTCTCGGTTGAATATGGGAATTAATTAATTGATAGGCCTTATTTGCTATTTGCATTCTAATCCCTGGTCTTGCCCATGAAAACTCAGGCCCAATAAAAGTCCAGTATTTTCCTATAAATAGGCCTCAGGTTCTCAGATCTAAATACACCATACACCACAAGATCATATGCTGCAACAAAGCAGACTAGTATTTTAGGTGCTGTGATGATCGACTAAGATCTGAGAACGAGGAGGAAATTCTGCTACTCAACCGGGCAAGGAATCCGAAAGGAATCTTCACCAGATATTCGAATTAAAGTTGGGATACAGGTCAGAAGATCAGATCAGGAGGATCGTGTTCTTTCTTCTCTCCCTATTTTGTTTTTCAAAAATTATTTATTAATTTTCATAGATTTAATTCGTTAATCTGTTAGGAATAAATCTTGGTGCGTGGGAAAAGGATCGAGCATCAAATCTCTACGCACTCGTTCTTCAAGTTTCTACAATCCAGGTATTCCGCAAAACCCCCTTATGCATATTCAATAGGAGCATGCTAGGATTAATCATAGGCATATCAATTTATTTTTGATATTCTAATTAACGATCCTGGCTATCGGATTAAGTGATTCAGTTCACAAATCCCTTCAATTGGTATCAGAGCTAGGTTGATTAATTGGCTCTGTTAGGAAAATTAATATTGTCGATGATTTGCATGATAATTATTATTGAATAAATGAATGAATGGGTTTTGGATTGTATGATTGTGTTTTTCTTCCTCGTGGTTCTCGGGTTAATCTGCCCTTTTATAAGGATTCGTTTTTCACCCACGAGATAAATTTGTGGTTAGATTTAAATTCCAAATTGTATTAGGATGCTATTCCATGTAAATTTTCAATTTTAAATTAAATATGTAAAACGAAGAATGAAGAAACGAAGAAGGTTCGCACGATGGAGCACGGCGGCGGTTATGTAGGCCGCAAGGATAGCGGCGAAGCAGTACAGCAGCTGGCCAGGCTCAGGGCAGCCACGTGCAGCAGCGCGGCGGAACCCTAGGGTTCGCCGTGTGCGATCGTGCGCAGCGGCAGCACCCCGCGTGAATGTAGGAGCACCGGCAGGGCACGCCGGCGGCGTGCATAGGGGTTGAGGGCAACAACAGCCAGGCACGCAAGGGCTCGCACGGCACCTGCGCAAGCTTGCCAGCATCGCGGTGGCTCTCCCTCCCTCTGGCGGTCGACGATAGCAGTGCAGCGGCTCGGGGCTGTGAAGGTGCGGGCTGGGGGCGGCCTGTGGCGGAGCTTGGCGTGGACTGTGGCGTTGCAAACCCTAGGGTTTGCGCGCGATTCATGCGAGCTTCGTACCGCATTTCTTGTGCATTTTTCTGCCAAGCTACGGGTGTCAACGGCGAGAGAGAAGAAAGCCAGTGGGGCGGCAGCAGGCAAAGTGGGCGACGGTCAGAGGAGGCGGGGGGCAGGCTGCAGCCATGCGACGTGCATGCATGGCTGATGTGCGATTCTGGCAGTCCTCACGGCAGCGGCGGTGGTTTGCTGGAGGTGGCCCATCGGGCCAAGTTCTTGCAGGCTATCGGGCTTGTAATGTGTGCACGAGCCCGCAATTTGGTTAACTCGCCCAGTTGTCCAATTTTCTGATGGATCAAATCTTTGAGGCCCAGATTTCAGAAAATAGAGTCAGATCACAGTTCAAGTAGTGGGAGCCCCGTTGACGATTTGTGAAATAATTCTAAAGTTTAATAGATAGGATTATTTCTTAATTTCGTATCATGAGGTCACGAGGATATTTTTTTATTTGCTTTATTATTTGTCTTCGCATGATATATGTGTTTACATTAATCGCACAACATATGAGCATGTTGTAGATAATAGAAGCACGTCTAAATCCTTTTATTTACAGCTTTAAAGCATGCTGCATGATTTATTTTGCTGCATAATAAATCCTTTTATTTACAGCTTTAAAGCTTTAAAGCATCCTTTTAGCAATGTTATAATTCTGGCTACGTAGTATAATCTGTGCAATTGAACCTTATGAATTTAAAATTACTATGCTTATTATTTAATAAGTCCTTCACAAAGCGATCCTTTATTGGAAGTGGGTAATTTATTAGGTAAGCGTCTACATGTGTAGCTTACTTAATTTATTATTCATAAGTTCTAATAGATAGAATTTCTTAAAACAAACATTTAGTTCATCTGAGAAGTGGGAGCTCATACGTAAACGTCTACATGTGTAGCTTGAGTGTGGAGTTTTCATAAGTTCTCTAGGGATTAAATTAAATGGGACAGCCTAATCGTAAGGGATCAGGGTGTATAAATAGATCCTTATATGGGAGGGTTGGCTTTGGGGGTAAGCTAGCTTAGATATTGTCCAGAGTATAACTCATTTGTGATGTCCCTGCTTAGTAGGATAATTGAAGGGATTTATCCGTGAACAGAATCACAAAATCCAAATAAGCCGGATCGATTTATGGTTTATTGTTCACAATCTCAATTCACAAAACCCTAGCATGCTCCTATGCGTGGATAAGAAGAATTATCGTTATTTCGTAGAGTCTGATCCAATCTTTTGCGTTTGAATATCCAACTTTAATTCAACCACGCGATTCGATTAAATCTGCAGAAACAGAAATTAGAAGACTAATTTCAAGATTCAATCGAAAATAAAGAAAAAGAAGAAGAAAGATTTTCTATTCTCCAGATCAGATCTTCACGGTTGTATCCCAATGCTGTTCATATCTGCTACTGGTGAGGATTCCACAGATCTGTAGTTGTGCAAGGCTAGAATCGAAATTCTCCTCCCTCTTCACTGATAGAGGCGCCACCCCCTGCTCTCTCTCACTAGGGTTTCTATTTTTCAACTGTGTTACAACTTGTGAGGGAGAGCTGTCTATTTATAGACCTAGGGTTTTAACCCTAATGGGCTGCTGGACTAAACTCAACATATTTACTTTGGGCCAGACCTGTGATCTAATTCTAATAATAAAGTGGGCCTATAAATTAATTAATTCTCATGTCCACAACCCAGGACACAATTAATTAATTAATATTAATTCTTTTTCAGCACAGAATTAATACTGACCTACCCCTTTATTACCATGTTATGAGAACGGACTGCATTAATTGAGAATCCCCATATTTAAGGTTACCGGACATTCATTAATTAATCGGAGCTTCTGACAAGCTCTATCTACAATTAATTAGTATCTTATTATTTCTGAGTAGTACCACTCAATCCTTATCACTCGTGCCTGAACTTAATCAGCCTGCAGGACTTTGGCACGATGAATGTCATTGAGCTTCTCAGGGAATGTCCCCATCCTATTACTCGGATATGGTTACCTAAACTCAGTCTCAGGCTGTACTACGCTGATCGCGTATATTTTTAACCCGCAACTTAGCAAAGCTAATAATATAGCGGCAAATTAAATTATCGATCCCACGAGGAAAGGAACAACGAAAAATCCTAAGTACTAACTTAAAAGTTCTTAAAGTACTGGATATGTAAAATTGAAAATAAAGGGTTTTGAAATTTAATTACCTCAAGAAAACAATTTTGAAAACAAACTTACTTTGACAAACCTAAAGGATAAGAAGTACAGATTCTAGGCTTTTCTCCCTATCAAGTATGACATGCATAAACAAATTGATTATTTTCCAATTTTAATTCCTCTACACAGTGAAACATCAGAAAGCTATTATGAACTTCTTTGTTGGACAATTAATAACGTAGATTAATTAATTATCTATCTCCTGTCGGTCTCAAGATTAATTAACTAACTCCTAAAGTTCTACAGATTTATTCCTACAGTCTATTCCCTTCAGTTA
>JAPKLW010000512.1:156339-186785 GCA_026898455.1 Plectranthus barbatus
CCAACATACCCAAGATTAAGAATAAAACTAGATTTCACAAACTGTGAGGGAAAGGAAAAATAACTTCAATTAATCAAAACATGCATACATTGATAGTTTGAAAACCTAGAATCTGAGAAGACAATTAGTTACACGTAATTCTAATCTTAATCATCATAGAAAATGAACAAGAAAAGAAAAGATGAAAAGGAAAATTGAATCTTCCCAAAGATTCAATCTCAAACCCAATAATCTTCTTCTTCTTCTTCTTCCTTGTGATGTTTCTCTTAATTCAATTCTCTTCTCTCTTGCTTTCTCTCTCTTTTGCTCTCTTGATTTTTGATCTCCTTTTTTATTTTCGAATTCTTCAGCCTTTTTATAGATGTTGTGGATGAATTCTACCATACCTAGGAGTTAGATATGTGTTTCTCTTCAGAAAACAGAAAAGATATGGTCTGCCCCGCGACACTCCGTTGATCGACGGCCAATCCTTCGTCGATCGACGGGAAGGACAAAGCATCGTCAATTGACGGTCGGTTGGCATCCATCGATGGTGGTTCTGCTTCAGTACTCCTGCGTCGATCTCTTCGAGTTCTTTCGTCGATCTTCTCTGAAGCTGTGGCGAACAAGATTCCAAAATCCTCCGATTTTCATCCAAAAACCTGCATGATTCATCAAACACACCATAAAAAGCACAAAAGCCAATGTTTCCTCAAAAAGACACTAAAAACGATTCAAACATCACCAAAATAGACAAAGAAACAATAGATAAGTTGGTAAAAATATCAACTTATCATACGCGAACTACTATTACCCAAGATGCGGATATACGAGCACGTTACTTAGGCTAATGTCAAGTTAAAGCAACAGTTAATCCGTCCAAACCCCTGAACCTTCGTTAGGGTTTGGACTCAATCAAGAATGTGAGATCTTATATTCGCTGATGTTGACAGTCGAATACATCTCACTGTGGTCCATCAATACGCCACCCTTACGTACCAGCATGTCAAGTAACCAAGAAAGACTACTTATTCCGACAATGCTGCAGCCATTCGAACAGATGGATCCTCTTCTGATGTCTCGGCTGTGATCATACTATCTTCTGCGATCTACTACACACTGTATGATCGTCCCTATCGGTGAGACAAGAGGATATCATTGTTACATACATGTAGGTTTGTTTGACAGATCGGAGAAATAAACCGTTGTATACTCATTGTAATAAATGCTTTCAGTATACAAAACTCATCAATCTCCCACTTATACTCAAAGCATAACTAAGCTATTACAGAGTATACAGTGCGTCTATCTAGCATGCTATCTCGTTAACCACTGTCAGTGGTCGGCATCCACCTCAGACTCGGTTTACGAATATGTATTTCGTAAACTTTATGCGGCAAGCTCTTTGTAAATGGATCAGCAAGGTTGTCTGCAGTGTCAATCTTCTTGATCAGCACATCGCCCCTCGATACGTTCTCTCGTATGATATGGTACTTTCTCTATATGTGTTTGCTTGCCCTGTGAGACCGCGGTTCATTTGAGTTCGCCACTGCACCAGAGTTATCAAAATAAATTGTGATGCTCCTGGGCAAACTCGAAATCACGCCCAACTCCAAAAGGTAGTTCCTGAGCCATACCCCCTCTTTCGAGGCTTCGGAGGCGGCGACATATTCCGCCTCCATGGTGGAGTCAGCAATGCATTTCTGCTTTGAACTCCTCCAAGATACAACTCCACCTCCCAAGGTAAACACATATCCCGAGGTTGATTTTCTTCTTATCCTGGTCCCCATGAAAATCCGAGTCTGTATAACCCACAAGGCACAAATCCTCACTTTGATAAACTAGGCAGTAATTCCTAGTTCTCTTCAAATACTCGAGGATGTGTTTTACCGCAGTCCAATGCGCCTGTCAAGGGTTAGACTGATATCTTGCTACCATGACAACGACATAACAGATATCTGGCCTGGTACACAGCATCGTATACATGAGGCTACCCACCGCTGAAGTGTATGGTACAAGACTCATCTCATCTTTCTCCCGTCGTGTCTCAAGAGACTGCCCACTAGAAAGACGAATGCCATGTCTGAAAGGTAGAAAGCCTTTCTTGGAAAGTTGCACGCTGAACCGGGCTATCACAGTATCCACATAGGATGCCTGGGATAAGCTCAACATTCTTCTTTTACGATCTTGTAAGACCTTAATCCCAAGGATGTAGCCAGCTTCTCCCAAATCCTTCATTAGGAACTGTTCGGATAACCAACACTTGATTTCCGACATCACTCCCTCATTGTTTCCAAATAGGAGTATGTCTTCAACGTATAGTGCACAGAACAAAAACCATCCAAGACAAAATAAAATTCATACATGCATTAATGAATCTATTATGAACAACAGAGTCATAAATCAGAAACCAGGCTCTAATACCAATTGAAGGGATTTATCCGTGAGCCAAATCACAAAATCCAAATAAGCCAGATCGATTTATGGTTTATTGTTCAAAATATCAATTCACAAAGCCTTAGCATTATCCTATGAATTTAAAGCGTTGGTAAGAAGAATTATGGTTAATCCGTAGAGTCTGATTCGATCTTTCGCGTTTGAATATCCAATTTTAATTCAACCATGCGATTCGATTAAAATATGCGGAAACAGAAATTAGAAGACTAATTTCTAGATTCAATCGAAAATAAAGAAAAAGAAGAAGAAAGATTTCAGTTCTCCAGATCAGATCTTCAGGGCTGTATCCCAATGCTGTTCAGATCTGCTACTGGTGAGTATTCCACAGATCTGTAGTTGTGCATGGCCAGAATCGAAATTATCCTCCCTGTGCACTGATAGAGGCGCCGCCCCCTGCTCTCTCTCACTAAGGTTTCTATTTTCAACTGTGTTACAACTTGTGAGGGAGAGCTGTATATTTATAGACCTAGGGTTTTTACCCTGAGGGGCTGCTGGGCTCAATTCAGCATATTTACTTTGGGCCAAACCTAGGTCCTAATGCAAATAATAAAGTGGGCCTATAAATTAATTAATTCCCATGTCCACAACCCAGGACACAATTAATTAATTAATATTAATTCTTTTTCACCACATAATTAATACTGACCTACCCCTTTATTACCACGTTATGAGAATGAGCTGCATTAATTGAGAGTCCCCATATTTAAGGTTACCGGACATTCATTAATTAATCGGAGCTTCTGACAAGCTCTATCTACAATTAATTAATATCTTATTATTATTGAGTAGTACCACTCAATCCTTATCAGTCTTGCCTGAACTTAATCAGCCTGCCGGACTTTGGCACGATGAATGTCATTGAGCTCCTCAGGGAATGTCCCCATCCTATTACTCGGATATGGTTACCTAAACCCAGTCTCAGGCTGTACTACGCGAACTGCTGTTACCCAAGATGCGGATATACGAGCACGTTACTTAGGCTCTCCACCATGGCAAGTCAAAGCAACAATCAATCTGTGCAAACCCCTAAACCTTTGTTAGGGTTTGTACTCAATCAAGAATGAGATGTTGTATTTGCTGATGTCAGACTGTCGAATCCATCTCACTGTGGTCCATCAATACGCCACCCTTGTGTACCAGCATGTCAAGTAACCAAGACAAAATACTTATTCCGACAATGCCGCAGCCATCCGAACACACGTATCCTCATACGATGTCTCGGCTGTGATCAGGTTTATGTCTCACTAGGTCAAGTGATCATACTATCATCTGCGATCTACTACATGCCGTATGATCGTCCCTATCGATGAGACAAGAGGATATCATTGTTACATACTTGTAAGTTTGTTTGACAGATATAGGAGAAATAAACCGTTGTATGCTCATTGTAATAAATGCTTTCACTATACAAAACCCATCAATAATATGGTCTTAAGTTAGTCTCCAATTATTAAAGGACTGGAATTGAAAGATGCATTCTGGTTAAGTGTTTTGTTGTAAACGTCCACATGTGTGGCTTGCAATAGTAATACTTAGGCAAATTGGAGGAAACATTAATATTGTTTTATCATAAGGCTTCAATATTTAATTGTTTCAACTGTTTGCAACTAGCAACTGTGTTTTAATTTCTGCATTAATTTATTGTTTTCAGACATGTCTTTACCAAATGTGATCAATATCTTAGCACAAAACCAATTAACCGGTCCCAATTTCCAGGAATGGAAACGCAACTTGGATTACATCCTTGTTGCAGAGGAACACAAGTTTGTTCTTGATAAGCCTCGTCCGGTAGCTCCCACTAATGCATCAACTAATGAGGAAAGGAGCTACTATAACAAGTAGCTCAAGTCAAATAACATAGTGAAATGCTATATGATGACTACGATGTCCAAGGTACTTGCACAACAACATCATTCATATGATAATGCAAGTGACATTATGGAAAACCTCACAGCGACCTATGGTGAGTCAGACCGAGCTGTCAGATTTAATCTCATTAGGGAAATCGTGGGAAAGAAAATGTCTAATGGTAGCTCAGTCAGAGAGCATGTGGTCAGCATGACTCATCTCATGGATGAACTCACGCTGCACAGAAATGGTATCGATGCGGAAGTGCAGGTTGATATCATTCTCAACTCTTTGCCAAAGTCTTTTGAGAATTTCAGACTGAATGCTGTCGTGAACAAGAAAGAGTACACTCTTAATGAGTTGCTCAATAACTTGATGGCAGCAGAGTCAGTAATGCTTCCAAAAAAGGTGCTTTGGCTACTTCAGAAAACTGTCCTGTTGCGCTAGTTGGCAAGAGGTGCAAAAGAATGTTTAAGTAGAAAGCAAAAGGTACAATTTTTGTGAAGAAGTAAAAAAGGACACCGTGCGTGTCCGCGAAAAAGGACAAGTGTTTCAGTTGTGGCAAGTCTGGTCAATGGAAGAAAGATTGTCAAGTCACGAAGATTGGACAAGATGCATCATGTGCATTTATAACGAAAACATGTTTAGCATCAGTTTCTACCTATTCTTGGGTAGTGGATACTTGAGCTACTGATCATGTTTCTTATACTTTGAAGGGATTCAAGCCGACAAAGCAGCTGATGCATGATGAAATTACCATCTCAATTGGCGGCGGAGAGCGAGTCTCAGCAGTAGCCATTGGAGATTTTACTTTATGCTTTGAAAACAATGTTTTGATTTTGAGAGATGTTTTATATGTGCCGGCTTTTTGGCGGAACTTAATTTCAGTTTCCAAGTTATTTAATGATGGATTTTCAGTTATTTTTGATTGTGGAGTTTCTATCATTGGGAATAATGGTGTTATCTGTCACGGCAAACTGATTGACTCTCTCTATATAATTTATTGTATGCATAAATCTTCAGTGAATGTTGCAAACTCATCCAAAAATAATTATCATTTAAAGAGAAAGTTTTCTTCCGATGAGGATCAAACATATATCTTGCACTTGAGACTAGGTCACATCAATCTAAAGATGATTAAAAGATTAGCATACGATGGGCTCTTGGAATCTTTTCAAGTGGTACTGCATCAAGTCTGTGAATCCTGTATAGAGGGAAAGATGACGACCACGCCCTTTAAGGCAAGTCAGTCTCGAGCAGAGGATGTGTTGGAATTGATCCATTTTGACTTATGTAGACTGATGTCCACGCAAGCTCGTAGAGGTTATGAGTACTTTGTCACGTTTATTGACGATTACTCAAGTTTTGGATTTGTCTATTTGCTTCGCTACAAGTGTGAATGCTTTGACAATTTCAAAGAGTTTAGGACAGAGGTAGAGAAGAAGCTAGGTAAGACTATCAAGACACAACAATCGGATCGTGGTGGAGAATACCTCAGTAACAAGTTCTTGCAGTATCTGTCAGATAACGGGATTACATCCCAATGGACTGCACCAGGAACCCCTCAACAAAATGGTGTAGCGGAAACAAGAAATAGGACTCTTTTGGAAATGATCAGGTCAATGATGAGTTATGCAAGCTTGCCAATTTCGTTTTGGGGATATGCCTAGGAGACAACGGCCAATTTTTATAACCTGGTACCTTCTAAATCAGTTCCTAAAACGCCTCAAAAGCTCTGGTATGGGTGAAAGCCAAATTTAACCAGAATGAAGGTTTTGGGTTGTCCAGCTTATGTGCTGACAAAGGAACCTCATAAGTTAGAAAGTAGGTGTAAGCTGATGCTATTTGTAGGATATCCCTGGCTAAAGAAAGGTGGTTACTTTTACTGTCCTGAGAATCAGAAAGTGGTTGTGAGTACCAATGCAAGATTCTTGGAGGACGAGTATACAAGAAACCACAGATCCAAGAATGAAATTATCCTCCACGAGCTTGAGGATAAGGAAGCAATTCCATCAAGAAAGCCCAGTGTAGTGGTAAATGCACCTGTAATAGGTGAGGGAATACCAACACTACCATCAATGCAAGGTATAGGACCAACGAGTACTGTGCCAACTACTAACACAGCTCAGATGTCTCGTCTCAATGGGAGGGTTGTCCACCAACCCGAAAGGTATAAGTTAAAGATGCGGACAAATGGTTGATCACCATGGACTAGATGATGCCAATCCCTGGACATACGATGAGGCGGTATCTGATAAAGATGCGGACAAATGGCTGATCACCATGGATTCGGAAATAGAATCCATTAAGGCTGTAGACATATATCAGGAAACTGATTTGCCAGAAGACTTTCGAGCCATAGGGTGCAAATGGGTATACAAAAGAAAGAAATGAGCGAATGGTGAAATTATAGCTTTTAAAGCAAGGCTAGTGGCAAAGGGTTATAGTCACAAAGACGGAGTTGACTATGACGAGACCTTCTCACCGGTAGCCATGTTTAAGTTCATTCGATTACTCCTAGCCACAACAGCACATATGGACCTAGAGATCTAGCAGATGGATGTCGAAACCGCATTTTTAAACTGGTACCTTGAAGAAGGTGGGGACATCTATATGCAACAGTAAGAAGGTAATGTGCGGAAAGGCGAAGAACATTTGGTTTTGGAAGCTCAAGAAGTCGATGTATGGACTTAAGGAAGCTTCGTGGTCATGAAATCTACGTTTTGATGAAGTGATCAAATCCTATGGATTTTTATACTGTTCAAATGAGAGTTGTGTGTACCGTCTATGTGTCAGCGGAAGCGTGATGTTCCTTGCACTTTATGTATATGATATTCTCGTAATTGGCGACAATGTAGAAGTATTATCGAGCATAAAGGGGTGGTTATCCGAACAGTTTCATATGAAGGACCTTGGGGAGGCAGGATACAACCTAGGTGTAAAAGTATTGCGGGAGTGCAAGAAAAGGATATTGGCTTTGTCTCAAGGGTCATATGTGGATACTGTGATTGCCCGTTTCAGCATGCAAACTGCCAAGAAAGGTCTCTTACCCTTCAGACATGGCATCCATCTTTCTAAGGATCAATGTCCAATGACACAAAAGGAGAAAGATGAGGATAGCAATGTGCTGTATGCATCGACCGTGGGGAGCGTCATGTATGCAGTGCTATGTACGAGGCAAGATATCTGCTTTGTTGTAGGCATGGTAGCAAGATACCAGTCTAACCCTGGACAGGCGCATTGGACCGCGGTAAAGCACATACTCAAATACTTGAAAAGGACTAGAGATTATTGTCTCGTCTATCAATGTGAGGAGTTATGCCCTGTGGGTTATACAGATTCGGATTTCCAGGCAGACCGAGATGAAAAGAAGTCCACCTCTAGCTATTTGTTCACATTGGGAGATGGGGCCATATTATGGAGGAGTGCAAAGCAGAAGTGCATTGCTGACTCCACCATGGAAGCAGAAAATGTGGCAGCTTCTGAAGCTTCGAAAGAAGCAGTATGGTTTCGAAACTTCCTTCTGGAGTTTGATGTGACTCCTATGCTGCCTAAGACTATCACGGTATATTGCGATAATTCGGGAGTTGTGGCTAATTCAAAGGAACCACGAACTCACAGAGCAGGTAGAGAAGATTGATACAAAGAATAATCTAGCGGATCCATTCACAAAAGCTCTGCCTCAGAAGGTCTACAAGTTGCATGTACGTAACCTTGGGCTGAGGGCAAAGCCAGCCACGTAGAATGATTGATGTAATAGCTAGATTAGTTTAGACGCGTTATACTCTGGAAAGCACCTACATAATGCTTTGAGTATAAGTGGGAGATTGATGGAATTATATACTGAAAGCATTATGATTGGTATATATTATGTACAAGGTCGATTGGTTAATATACTGGGAATCATAAATGTTGTATGTTCAATTCCAGTCTGAATTAACAAACATGTGTCGCAAACGCTCTTATCCTCTTATCTCGTCTATAAAAAGATCATACGGTGTGTAGTAGATCACGGAAGATCGTATGGATTATTTGACCTAGCGAGATATAAATGGTTATCATAGCTGAGACAGTTCCAGGATAAACTATCGGTGTAGGCTATAGCATACGCTGTAATAAGCATCTTATCTTGGATGGCTTGGTATGCTGGTGTGGGGCACACATTCATAAGGACGTAAGTCAAGATTGATTCTTTTATCTCACATTAAAAGAATCTAGATCTCTATGGCTTGATGAGATCCTAAGCCTAAATGAAAGTATAGAAGTATACGCAGATTGTGTGTCACTTTGAGTTGTAGTGAAAGGCTCTAGTTGAGCTTGTATATCTGTATCTTGGGTGATAGCAGTTTGTGTATGATTGTTTGGTACTGGAACTAGGTAACCACATTATGGTGACATTCCCTTAGCAGCTCAAAAGGTTCGTTATGTTAAAGTCCTGTAGGTTGATTAAGTTCAAGCATAAGTGAAAAGGTTTGAGTGGGATTGACTCAAGAATATAAGATGTTAATTAATTAAATAGCTTGTCAGAGCTTAATATAATTAAAGAATGTCTTTAACCTTAAATGTGGGGATATACCGAGCCCATGCAACCCGTACCTCAAAACGTGGTAGCAAATAGGTAGGAAAGTATTGATTCTCTGGTGGAATGAATCAATATTAATTAATTAATTATATTCTGGGTTGAATATGGTAATTAATTAATTGATAGGCCTTATTTGCTATTTGCATTCTGGTTCCTGGTCTGGCCTACTAAAACTCAGGCCCAATAGAAGTCCAGTATTTTCCAATAAATAGGCCTCAGGTTCTCAGATATCAATACACCATATACCACAAGATCATATGTTGGAACACAGCAGACCAGTATTTTGGGAGCAGTGGTGATCGACTAAGATCTGAGAACGAGGAGAAAATTCTGCTTCTCAACCGGGCAAGGAATCTGAATGGAATCTTCACCAAATATTCGGATTAGAGTTGGGATATAGATTAGAAGATCAGATCATGAGGATCGTGTTCTTTCTTCTCTCCCTCTTTGTTTTTCGAAAATTATTTATTAATTTTCATAGATTTAATTCCTTAATCTGTTAGGAAATAAGTGGGAAAAGGATCGAGGATCAAATCTCTATGCACTTGTTCTTCAGGTTTCTACAATCCAGGTATTCCGCAAAACCCCCTTATGCATAATCAATAGGAGCATGCTAGGATTAATCATAGGCATAGAAATTAATTTTTTATATTCCATTTAACGATCCCGGCTATCGGATTAAGTGATTCAGTTCACAAATCCCTTCAAGAGATATGTTTGATCGTCATCTGAAGAAAACTTTCTTTAAATGATTAATATCGAAGAACTAGATGCAACATTCAGAGAAGAATTATACAAACAATTTATGAAATAGAGAAAATCAATCAGCATTCCACAACAGATAACACTGTCATTACAAATGTTAGAAACACCACTATAAAAATAACTGAATATCCATCACTATATAACTTGGAAACTAAAATTAAGTTCCGCCAAAAAACTAACACAAACAAAACATCTCTTAAAATCAAAACATTGTTTTCAAATAATAAAGTAATTTCTCCAATTACTACTGCCGAGACTTGCCTAGTTGGCACAAACCCCTAAAAATTATAATAACATGATCAATAGTTCCAGTGTCCACTACCCACAATATAGTAGAAAATGATGCTAAACATGTTTCCATTACACATGCACATGACATACCTTGTCTAGTCTTCGAGACATGACAATCTTTCTTCTAGTGACCGGCCTTACCACATCTAAAACACTTGTCCTTCATAGCAGCTACACCCAGTATCGTTTTAGAATTCTTCATAGTAGTTGTACCTTTGACTTTCTTCTTAGTCACTTGTTTGCACTTCTTGCCATTCAACGCTTAAGGGTAACTTCCTGAAGTAGCTAAAAAAAACTTTTCAGAGAGTATGGTTGATTCTGTTGTCATCAATGAAGGGATTCGAGAACTGAATCACGAAGTTCGTTAGCCGAGATCATTAATTGGAATATCAAAATAAATTTCTATGCCTATGATTATTTCCAGCATGCTCCAATTGATTATGCAAAAGGGGGTTTATGCGGAATACCGAGATTGTAGAAACTTGAAGAACGAGTGCGTAGAGATTTGATCCTCGATCCTTTTCCCACGCACCAAGATTTATTCCTAACAGATTAAGGAATAAAATCTATGAAAATTAAACAATAATTTTCGAAAACAAGAGTGAGAGAAGAAAGAAGACGATCCTCCTTATCTGATCTTCTGATATGTATCCCTACTCCAATCCAAATATTTGGTGAAGATTCCCTTCGAATTCCTTGCCCGGTGGAGAAGCATAATTTCCTCCTCATTTCTCAGATCTAGACGATACACAGCTCCAAATACTGGTTTGATGTGCTGCAACATATGATCTTGTGGTGTGCTGTGATATGAGAAACTGAGGCCTATTTATAGGAAAATTCTGGACTTATAGTGTGCATAAGTTTTCATGGGCTAGACCAGGGACCAGAATGCAAATAACAAATAAGGCCTATCAATTAATTAATTACCATATTCAACCCAGAATATAATTAATTAATTAATATTGATTCATTCCACGAGAGAATCAATATTGTCCTACCTATTTGCTACACGTTTTGAGGTACGGGTTGCATGGGCTCGGTTTATCCCCACATTTAAGGTTACAGACATTCGTTAATTAATTTAAGCTCTGACAAGTTATTTAATTAATTAACATCTTATATTCCTGAGCCAATCCACTCAAACATTTTCACTTATGCTTGAACTTAATCAACCTGCAGGACTTTAGCATAACAAACCTTTTGAGCTGCTCAATGAATGTCACCATCCTATACTGGATGTGGTTACCTAGTTTTAGTACCAGACAATCATACATAGAATGCTATCACCAAGATACAGACATACATGCACCACTAGAGCCTTTCATTGCAACTCAAAGTGATACACAATTTGCATATACTTTCGTACCTTCGTTTAGGTTTAGGATCTCATCAAGCCATAGAGATATACATTCTTTTAATGTGAGATACAAGAATAGATGTCAACTTAGGTCCATATCAATGCGTGCCCCACACCAGCATACCAAGCCATCAAAGATAAGACGCTTATTACTGCGTATACTGCAGCCTACACCGACAGTTTATCCTGGAACTGTCTCAGTTGTGATAACTATTTATATCTCGCTAGGTCAAATGATCCATACGATCTTCCGTGATCTACTACACACCGTATGATTTTCCTATCGACAAGATAAGAGGATAATTGCATTTGCGACACATGTTTGATAATTCACACAGGAGATGAACACACAACATTTATGATTCCCAGTATATTAACTAATCGACCTTGTACATAATATACCAATCATAATGCTTTCAGTATATAAATCCATCAATCTCCCACTTATACTCGAAGCATATACAGGTGCTTTCCAGAGTATAACGCGTCTAAACTAATCTAGCTATTACATCAATCATTCTACGTGGCTGTCTTTGCCCTCAACCCAGAGTTACGTACATGTATCTCGTAGACCTTCTGAGGCAATGCTTTTGTGAATGGATCTGCTAGATTATCTTTTGTATCAATCTTCTCTACTAGCGCATCACCATTTGCTACGATTTCTCGTATAATATGGTACTTCCTTTCAATGTGTTTTGTCACTCTGTGAGTTCGTGGTTCCTTTGAATTAGCCACAGCTCCCGAATTATCACAATATACCGTGATAGTCTAGGGCAACTTAGGAATCACGTCCAACTCCAGAAGGAAGTTTCAAAACCATACTGCTTCTTTCGAAGCTTCAGAAGCTGCCACATATTCTGCTTCCATGGTGGAGTCAGCAATGCACTTCTGCTTTGCATTCCTCCATGATATGGCCCCACCTTCCAATGTAAACACATAGCCAGAGGTGGACTTAATTTCATCTCGGTCTGCTTGGAAATCCAAATCCGTATATCCCACAGAGCACAACTTCTCACACTGATAGACGGGATAGTAATCTCTAGTCCTTTTCAAGTATTTGAGTATATGCTTTACCGCGGTCCAATGCGCCTGTCCAAGGTTAGACTGGTATCTTGCTACTATGCCTACATCAAAGCAGATATCTGGCCTCGTACATAGCATTGCGTACATGAGGCCCCCCACGGTCGATGCACACGGCACGTTGCTCATCTCATCTTTCTCCTTTTGTGTCACCGGACACTGATCCATGGAAAGATGTATGCCATGTCTTAAGGGAAACATACCTTACTTGGCAGTTTGCAAGCTGAAACGGGCAATCACAGTATCCACATATGACGCTTGAGGCGAGGTTAGCATCCTCTTATTGAGCTCCCACAATACTTTTACCCCTAAGATGTATCCCGCCTCCCCAAGGTCTTTCTTATGAAACTATTCGGATAACCACCCCTTTATGCCCGACAATACTTCCACATTGTCGCCAAATAGGAAAATATCATCTACATAAAGTGCAAGGAACACCACGCTTCCGCTGACACACAGACGGTACACGCAACCCTCGTTTGAACATTGTGAAAATCCATAGGATTTAATCACTTCATCAAAATGTAGATTCCATGACCGTGAAACTTGCTTAAGTCCATACAGTGACTTCTTAAGCTTCCAGACCAAAAGTTCTTCGCCCTTTTGCACATAACCTTTTGGTTGTTGCATATAGATGTCCCTACCTTCTTCAAGGTACCCGTTTATAAACAAGGTTTTGACATCCATCTGCCAGATCTCTAGGTCCTTATGTGCTGTTATGGCTAGGAGTATTCGAATGGACTTAAGCATGGCTACAGGTGAGAAGGTTTCGTCATAGTCTACACCTTCTTTCTGACTATAACCCTTCGCCACCAACCTTGCTTTGAAAGCTGTAATTTCACCATTTACTCCTTTCTTTCTTTTGATAGCCATCTGGCAAATCAATTTTCTGGCATACATCCATAGCTGTAATGTATTTTATTTTCAAATCCATGGCGATCAGCCATTTGTCTGCATCTTTATCAGATACTGACTCGTCGTACGTCCTGGGATTGGTATCATCTAGTTTGCTTTCTGGGATCAAGTCAGAAGACTCTCCCGAAAACATATACCTTTCAGGTTTGTGGACAACCCTCCTACTGCGACGAGGAATCTGAACCATGTCAGTAGTTGGCACAGTACTCGTTGGTCCCATACCTTGCATTGATGGCAGTGTTGGTACTTCCTCACCTATTACAGGTGGTTTTACGAATACACTGGGATTTCCTGATGTAATCTCTCCTTTATCACCAAGCTCATGGAGGATAATTTCACTCTTTGATCTATGGTTTCTTACATATTCGTCCTCCAAGAATCTTGCGTTGGTACTGACAACCACTTTCTGATTCTTAGGACAATAAAAGTAACCACCTTTCATTTGCCTGGGATATCCTACAAACAGCATCAGCTTACACCTACTTTATAACTTATTAGGTTCCTTTGTCAGCACATATGCTGGACAACCCCAAACCCTCACTCTGTTCAAACATGGCTTTCGCCCATACCAGAGTTCCAGAGGCGTTTTAGGAACTTATTTAGAAGGTAGGTTAAGCAAATAGGCCACTGTCTCCAAGGCATATCCCCAAAACGAAATTGGCAAGCTTGCATAACTCATTATTGACCTGACCTTTTCCAAGAGAGTTCTGTTTCTTCTTTCTGCTACACCATTTTGTTGAGAGGTTCCTGGTGCAGTCCACTGGGATGTAATCTCGTTGTCTGACAAGTACTGCAAGAACTCGTTCCAGAGGTATTCTCCACCACGATCGGATAGTAGTGTCTTGATAGCCTTACCTAGCTTCTTTTCTACCTCAGTCCTAAACTCTTTGAATTTCTCAAAGCATTCGGACTTGTAGCGAAGAAAATAGACATATATGAATCTTGAGTAATCGTCAATGAATGTGGTGAAGTACTCATAACCTCCACGAGCTTGCGTGGACATTGGTCCACATTAGTCAGAGTGGATCAACTCCAACACAGCCTCTGCTCGATACTGACTTGCCTTAAAAGTCCTGGTCGTCATCTTTCCCTCTACACAGGATTCACAGATTTGATGCGGTACCACTTGAAAAGAATCCATGAGCCCATCGCTTGCTAATCTTTTAATGATTTTTAGATTTATGTGACCTAGTCTCATGTGCCAAAGATATGTTTGATCCTCATCGGAAGAAAACTTTCTCTTTAAATGATTATTATTATTGGATGAGTTTGCAACATTCACGAAAGATTTATGCATACAATTAATGATATAGAGAGAGTCAATCAGTTTGCCACGACAGATAACACCGTTATTCCCAATGATAGAAACAACACTATCAAAAATAACTAAATATCCATCACTAAAAAACTTGGAAACTGAAATTAAGTTTTGCCAAAAAACCGGCACATATAAAACATCTGTCAAAATCAGAACATTATTTTCAAAGCATAAAGTAAAATCTTCAATGGCTACTGCTGAGACTCGCTCTCCGCTGCCCATTGAGATGGTAATCTCGTCATGCATCAGCTGCCTTGTTGTCCTGAACCCCTGCAAAGTATAACAAACATGACCAGTAGCTCCAGTATCCAGTACCCATGAATTGGTAGAAACTGATGCTAAACATGTTTCCATTATAAACGCACATGACGCACCTTGTCCAGTTTTCGTGACTTGACAATCTTTCTTCCAGTGACCAGCCTTGCCACATCTGAAACACTTGTCCTTTTTCCTAGGCACGCCCGGTGTCCTTTTTGACTTCTTCACTGAAGTTGTACCTTTGGCTTTCTTCTTAAACATTCATTTGCGCCTCTTGCCAACTAGCGCAACAGGACGGTTTTCTAAAGTAGCCAAATCAACCTTTTCTGGAAGAATCACTGACTCCACTGCCATCAAGTCATTGAGTAACTCGTTAAGAGTGTACTAATTCTTGTTCATGATAGCATTTAGTCTAAAGTTCTCAAAGGACTTTGGCAAATAGTTGAGAATGATATCAACCTGTGCTTCCACATCGATACCACCTCCGTGCAGCGTGAGTTCATCCATGGGATGAGTCATGCTGACCACGTGCTCTCTGACCAAGCTATCTTCAGTCATTTTCTTTCCCACAACTTCCCTCATGAGATTGAATCTGACAGCTCAGTCTGACTCACCATAGGTCATTGTGAGGCTTGTCCATAATGTCACAAGCATGATCATACGAATGATGGTGATGTGCAAGTAACTTGGATATTGTAGTCATCATATAGCATTTCACAATATTGTTTGACTTAAGCCACTTGTTATAGTAGCTCCTTTCCTCATCAATTGATGCATCAGTGGGAGCAGCCGGACGAGGCTTATCAAGGACAAACTTGTGTTCCTCTGCAACAAGGATGTAATCCAAGTTGCGTTTCCATTTTTGAAAATTGGGACCGGTTAATTGGTTTCGTGCTAAGATATTAATCACATTTGGTTAAGACATGTCTGAAAACAATAAATTAAAACATAAATTAAACCATAGTCACAAACAATTGAAATAATTAAATATTGAAACCTTATGATAAAACATTAATGTTTCCTCCAATTTGCCTAAATATTACTATTGCAAGCCACACATGTGGACGTTTACAACAAAACACTTAACCAGACTGCATCTTTCAATTCTAGTCCTTTGATTCCAATCCATGCCCGGGTTCCTTAGACAAATGGAATTAATAACTGGAGACTAACTTAAGACCATATTATCCTACTGAGCAGGGACATCACAAATAAGTTATACTCTGGACAATATCTAAGCTAGCTTACCACCAAAGCCAACCCTCCCATATAAGGATCTGCTAGGACACACCCTGATCCCTTATAATAAGGGTGTCTCATTTAATCCAATCCTTAGGGAACTTATGAAAACTCAATACGCAAGCTACACATGTAGACGTTTACGCATGAGCTCCCACTTCTCACATGAATTAAAAGTTTGTTTTAAGAAATCCTATCTATTAGAACTTATGAATATTAAATTAAGTAAGCCACACATGTAGACATTTACCTAATAAATTACCCACTTCCAACAAAGGATCGCTTTGTGGAGGTCGTATTAAATAATCAGCTTAGTAATTTTAAATTCACAAGGTTCAATTGCACAGATTATTTTATGTAGCCATATAACATTGCGAAAATTCTATCATGAAACACATGAACCCCGAATTTATAGTTATAAATAATTACATAAAATAAATCACATAGCATGCTTTAAAGGTGTAAATAAAAGCAATAAATGTGCTCCTATTATTGGCAACATGCTTATATGCTACGCAATTAATGTAAACACATATATCATGCGAAGACAAATAATAAAGCAAATAAAAAATGTCCTCGTGGCCTCATGATACGAAATTAAGAAATAATCATATCTATTACAGTTTGGAATTATTTCACAGATCTTCGACTGGGCTCCCACTACTTGGATTGTGATCAGATTTTATTTTCTGAAAATTGGGTCTACAATATTTGATCTATCAAAAAATAGGACAATTGGGCCAGTTAACCAAATTGCGGGCCTGGGCAAACATTGCAAGCCCAATATCTCACGAGATCTCGGCCCGACGGGCCACCACCAGCGAACCACCGCCGACGATGACCAGCGACCACTGCGAGGGCTACCGAAATCGCGTAGCAGCCATGCATGCATGTCGCATGGTTGCAGCCCACGATTCTGCCTCCTCTGGCCATCGCCCGCTTCGCCTACAGCCGCCCCGGCCTGCCCAACCGTCGCCTGAACTGCCGGCCACCTCTTTTCTTCTCCATCGGCCACCACGGCTTGTCGGAAATGCGCACGTAGCACGCAAACCCTAGGGTTTGCGTCATTGCCCCTCGCGAACCACCGCCGCCGTGCTGCCCCCAGCCCGCATCCCATCGCCCAAAGCCGCTGCGCCTCACCACCTGCCACTGCCGATGCCATTCGAGGGAGGAGAGAGCGCTGCCAGCTACCGCGCACGGAGCTGCGCAGAAACGCCACGCGAGTGCATCAAACCCAGTGTTCCACCACGCTGCGCGCGTCTCTCGTGCCCCGACCGCTGCATGTCGCTGTCCTGGCCTCCGCTCATTGCGCCATCATCCCGGTGACCGCCGCACCCGCCTGGCTGGATGTGGCTACATGGCTGCTACCGTGCATGTGTGCGCACCGAGCCCTAGAAACACTAGGGTTATGCAGCGGTTATGCTGCCGCCGTGGCCTACCGCGCTCCATCGCCGCCGTGCCCTTGCTGCACGCAACCGCCGTGCACGGCCTGCTGTAGTGCCGGCACTATCGTGTATTGTCATGAGGCCCTTCCTTCTTCGTGTTCTTCCCTCGTTTTTCGTGTTCTTTGTTCTCCGTTTTACAGATTTAATTTTAAAATTGAAAAATTACATAGAATAACTTCCTAATACAATTTGGAATTTAAATCTAACGACAGATTTTTCTTTTAGGTGAAAAACGAATCCTTATAATCGGGCGGATTAACCCGAGAACCACGAGGGGAAAAACACAATCATACAATCCAAAACCCATTAATGCATTAATTCAATAATAATTATCATGCATATCAAAGGCAATATTATTTTTTCTGACAGAGCCAATTAATGAACCTGGCTCTGATACCAATTGAAGGGATTCAGGAACTGAATCACGAAGTCCATTAGCCGAGATCATTACTTGGAATATCAAAATAAATTGATATGCCTATGATTATTCCTAGCATGCTCCTATTGATTATGCATAAGGGGGTTTATGCGGAATACCTGGATTGTAGAAACTTGAAGAACGAGTGCGTAGAGATTTGATCCTGGATCCTTTTCCCACGCACCAAGATTTATTCCTAAAAGATTAAGGAATAAAATCTATGAAAATTAAACAATAAATTTTGAAAACAAGAGGGAGAGAAGAAAGAATACGGTCCTCCTGATCTGATCTTCTGATTTGTATCCCATCTCATGAAGAAAAGAGAGTACTATTATTGAGTTTCTCAATGACATGATTGATGGATTTATATTCTGAAAACATTATGATTGGTATATTATGTACAAGGTGGGTTGGTTAATATACTAGGAATCATGAATGGTGTATGTTCATCTCCTGTCTGAATTAACAAACATGTGTCGCAAACGAAATTATCCTCTTATCTCGTCGATAGGGAGATCATACGGTGTATAGTAGATCACGGAAGATCGTATGGATCGTTTGACCTAACGAGATATAAATAGTTATCACAGCTGAGACAGTTCCAAGATAAACTGTCAGTGTAGGCTAGAGCATATGCAGTAATAAGCGTCTTATCTTGGATGGCTTGGTATGCTGGTGTGGGGCACTCATTGATAAGGACCTAAGTTGAGATTGATTCTTTTATCTGACATTAAAAGAATCTATATCTCTATAGCTTGATGAGATCCTAAACCTAAAGTGATACACAATCTGCATATACTTTTGTACCTTCATTTAGGTTTAGGATCTCATCAAGCTATAGATTTTATAAGATTGTTATTTAATTTAAATTTTCATTGATGCAGGTCGTGTATGATTACTCGATCCAAGGCAAAGAGAAGATTGGAACTTATAATAGAGGAAAAAAAGAACGAAGATATGACAGGAGAAGAACACATGAATGATAGGCAGATGATAGAGAATCTGCAGAGACAGTTAGAAGAAGTAAGAGCTCAAGTCAATAATACAAGGGAACGTAATCCAAGGGAAGAAAGGAGGAATCCTCTTCAAATTTTGTTTCGACCAAAAAGGGGAGAACCAAATGCTGGATTCAACGTTCATACTGATGCTACTCATTTTGAGATCAAACCCCAGCTTGCTCAAATGGTACAAAAGAACTAGTTTGGGGGAAATCCGGGTGAAGATCCTAATGCTCACATCATACAGTTTCTGGAGGTAGAGGATATGATCAAAATCAAAAAAGTCCCTCAAGACCAAATAAGGATGTATCTGTTCACGTTTTCCTTGAAGGATGAGGCTAAGGCTTGGTTGGTGGGTATGAACAAAAATGAAATTCGAACCTGGGAGGATTTTAAGGAGAAATTTATGTTGAAGTATTTTCCACCATGACTGACATTAAAGAGGAAAGCAAAAATTCAGTCATTTAGCCAGCAGTATGATGAGCCACTCTACGAGGCATGGGATAGTTTCTGAGAGTTGCTGAGGAGATGTCCGAAACATGGGATGTCTAATGCTCAGATAATTTGCCAATTATATGCCGGGGTAGATAACGACACTCAATTGCGGCTGGATAATATTGGTGGAGGAGATTTTCTTGATATGGAGGAAGAAGAGGCCATGAGGGCCATTGAAAAGTTAGCAGAAAACAGATACAAATGGTCAAAGGAAAGAAGAGATTACAGGGTTGTGAAGAGTGTGGTTGCGACGAAGGACCAGGATGAAATGAAGGAGAAAATGGCTTCAATGGAAACAAAAATGGATTTACTTCTTTTGGATAGAACTCAACAGCAACAACAACAAATGGGGAGTTCATCTAGGGGAGGAAACTCATCATCCACTCAAAGCTGCGAAATGGGGCAGATGGAGGCTCAACATATTGATGATGTCAATTTCGTTGGTAGAGGTGGCTTTGGGAACTACCGAAGACCTTATTATCAGTACAATAATCCACCCTATCATCCCAACAACCGATATCATCCAAATTTGTCCTATGGCAATCCAAACAATGCTATAAATCCACCTCCTGGATTTGAGCATAAAGGAGAAGGATCGAATCAGATGAGTGGAGGTGATAATTCGAGGAAGCAATATGTGCAGCAGGAAAGAAGAGCACAAAGTTTGAAAGATGAAGAGCTCGACAAGCGATTTGACAAATACAATAGTAAGTTGATGGAGATGCAGAATCAGATCTCAACTATGGCTAAGCATGTGAGTGGGAAACATCAACAGGGGCAGTTTCCCAGTGATACTGAAGCAAATCCGAAAAAGAATGTCAGTGCCATAACCACGAGAAGTGGTAAGTCTTATGAGGAACCTCGTGATACCACGTTAGGTAAAGAGAAGAAGGAGCACAAGGACAAGGTTTCAGAAGAGGAGGAGATTGAAGTGGAAGTGACTCCCCAACTAATCAAAACACAAAAGGGGAGCACATCCGAGGAAATGTCCAAAGGGGGCAATCTACCCTTTCCTCAGAGATTTGCAAAGCAGATATTGAGCAAACAGTTTGCAAGATTTTTGGATCATTTAAGCAAGGTTCACATCAGCTTGCTGTTGCTTGAAGTGCTACAGGATATTCCAGGGTACACCAAATTCTTGAAGGAATTGGTGACACAGAAGAGGAAGTTTGGGGATTTTGAAACTGTAAACTTATTTGAAGAATGCAGTGCGGCGATACAGCAGAAGATGCCTTTCAAAAGGCAAGATCCCAGGATTTTCACGATTTCTTGTGTCATTGGTGGACTGGAATTTGGCCATACTTTGTGCGATTCGGGTGCGAGCATCAATTTCATGCCACTTTCTATTTTCAAGAGACTACAAATCGGGGATATCAAACCAACAACCATCACTCTCCAAATGGCTGATCGCTCCATTTCATACCCGAAAGGTATTGTGGAAGATATGTTGGTAAGAGTTAATGATTTTATCTTCCCTGCAAATTTTGTTGTCCTTGATATGGAGGAAGATAAGAATGTGCCCTTGATCTTTGGGAGACCGTTCTTGGCCACCGGAGGAGCACTGATTGATGTTAGGAAGGGGGAGCTGACTCTCCGCTTCAATGATCAGAAAATCTCATTTTCTATATTTGATGCGATGAAGAAGCATGAAGGAATGTATGAGGAGTGTAATAACATCGAGGTAATTTCTACTCCTTTGTTATTTGGTGATGTGAAGAAAGATGCATTAGAAGAAGTTATTCATGATTCTTTAAACTCTAATATTGGTTTTGATGAGCTTTATGAGGTTTGTGATGAGTTATTAGAAATGGTGAATGCTTTGGATAATGCGCCGGAGGTCAAACCCAAGCAGGATGTAAAGTTTTTGGAGTTGAGGACGAAGGAGGAGGAGACTAAAGTAAGCTTCAAGATAGGGGGACGCAATTATTCCCTTAGACATGCAGAGTTGGATGCTATATACGGTTGTGCGGAAGGCTCGGGTTATGCACCGAATGATTTTAATGCAAAAGAGTTTTGGATGGATATATCTGGAGAGGTGGTTCATGGTAACTTGAAAATGAAATTGTTGAAAGGGTCTTTGATCAGGAATCCCGTCCTTAGATACATTCACAAGACAGTATCTAATTCGGTATCTGGACGGCACGAGTCGAATAATGTCACCATAGCTGAGTTATTCATGTTGTTTTCTATGCTCTCCGGGAAATCTTTCTCCATGGCTGCTGTGGCTATGGACAATTGGAGTCGAGTGCCATCTCAGAGTCGGAGTAACATTTATTGCGGTGGCATGATAACCCCGATACTCGATCATTTTGGGATTTACAAACTGGGGGATCCCGTGCCAGCTGGGATGGTTGATTTGCCGGTCCTTACCTTGGCCAAGTACATTACTACTTCCAGACAGGGTTCTTATTTTTACAAGGTTATGGATGATGTGTGGATGCGGCTTCCCAAGTCCGATGCTACGCATATCTCGGACCATAACAATGAGGAGAATTGGTTGTTGGACACTCCTCAGCATCGCGATTTTTGGTGCAAGAAAGGCCGTGAAAGGAATTTGCAAGGTATGAGGTTCAGAATGTGGTGGTTGAAGAACATGAAGGCGAAGACATGGAGGAGGACCAGTTAGGTGACCAGGGAGCAGGTGCATCCTCGCTGGGGGAGCTGCTATGTGGCAGAGTGATATGCTTGATATGATGAGAGGACTGACCACGTCGATGGCAAGTTTGGATATGAGGATGACTACATTGGGGAAAGATGTGACGGCTATCCGAGCTGATATAGTCCAGAAGAAGGCGTGGTTTGAGAGTCGTTTTAATCAGGTGGATGCTCGTTTGACTGGAGTGCAGGATGAGGTGCATGATTTATACAATCACCTTCCGGCTTAGTATCGTCGTCGTCGGTTACATGAGGATCCTTCGGGTCCTAATCAGCAGTGATTACCGTCTTTCCGTGTTTTCAAACTTAGTCTTGCTTTGGACTAAGTTTGGGGGGTGGGACGGACGCCGGTTTATTCTACTCTCTATTGCTTATTTAGTTTATGTTAATGTCTAGTTTATGTTTATGTTTGGTTAATTTAGTTCTCGAACTGGTTGTATTAAAGTATGACTTGAAGTTTCTGTTGAAGACAATTTTTATTTGGAGGAAATTTCTGTTTTGAAAGGTTATTTCTCTGTGGTGATGTTGAGCAGTTTCTGTTCTGAAATTTTTGTGATTCGTGCTCTTTGAACCATCAGAAGTGGGGTACACAAGTTTTTAACACTTAATTCTTACACTAGCATGAGTTAAATGATATATTTGTGAATTAGATGCTTGTCAGTGAAGTGTGCTTTAAAACGAAAAAACTTAAATCTGAGATTGGATTTGTGATGAAGCATGATCATGATTTGATTTCACTTAAGCTTATGATAGGGCGAAATCAATTGACGTTGATGCATGTGTAGGTTGAACAAATTTTGCATTTGACTTCATATTATATTTATGTTTTGAACTCAAGACCTTAGAATTTGTGAGAATTGAGCCTGGTTCGGTTGAGAGAGGCGAGGCACAAGTGGAATAAGTAAAGTCTGTCGATATCACTTTGTTTAACAAACCACATTGAACTAGGAAATGATGTTAGGCCATCCTTTCTTTAATCTAACCTTACATAATTTGGAGAATAAGGTGGAAACACATTATCTTAACCATTGTTTTGGAGCCAAGTTGAGCCATAATTTGTTCGAATAATGTTAGGAAAAATTTTGAGGTTGGATAGAAATTGAAAAGAAAAAAATTGAAGAGTTCAGAATTGAAAGAAAGTGAGTGCATTGTAAATATTGAAGAAACAATTATGATGAGGGATATATGAAAAAAATAAAAAATAAAAAAAATAAGTTGTGTTAAATACTGAGAATTGTCCAGAAAAAAAAGGGGTTGATAAGAGTGGTATGAGTTTATTGTTGAAGGAATGAATGGATGTGTGTGAGAGAATGGAAAGTGGGGATGAATTAGTCACTTTAGCCAAAACACCCTACCTGTTAGTAAGCCACGTTACAACCAGATTAAAGTCCTATCGGATTCTAGGATAATGTGGTGATGTGAACAAGTGTGGTTGAGATGAACAATACGAGTGAAGCTTGTGCACTTGTGCTAGAGAGAGAAAATTAATCCTACACAGCTGAGTGTGAGTGTTACACTTAAATATGTCACATGTCGGTAAGGTTGAGTTCTTCGTATAAATACAAACATGATGGATATTGAAAAATTTGTGAAATTGAAACATGCATTGACTGATAGTGATGAGTTGTGGAACATTGCACCAAGTGAATGAAAATCTTGTTTCTTGTTTTTGATTGAGGACAATCAAAGGCTTAAGTTTGGGGGGTTTGATATGTGTGTAATTTGTGTTGTTTTATAGTGTTTAATTGCATGATTGGATGTGAATTAGGTGCACAAATCACACACATATCATCCCGTTCGGGACCAAAGTTCGGGAGACAGCATTCCATTCGGAATTCGGAAATTTGGCGAGAATTTTTGGTGCAGAGTCATCCCACTCGGGACAAGTCATCCCACTCGGGACAAGTCATCCCATTCGGAACCAAACCATCCCACTCAGGATGGGCCTAATTCTGTGAGCTTTTAAGGAATACCATCCCATTCGAGATGAAACCATTCCACTTGGGACCGAAGCGGGAATTTCAGCTATAAAAGCAAGGGAAATCACAGTTAGAAGGGTTAGACTTCATACAACTTTGGGGATCAAAGAAGACTCGAGAAAAGGCATAGAAGGGCAGTTCCAAGGGTGAAAAACCAGAGATCGTGGAGAGGAAACATCACGGAATTGAAGATCCATAATCTAATTCCTAAGAGTTCTTGTTCCTTGCTCTTTCTATGTTCAATTTGTAGAGAAAGATATTTTACTTTGAATTCATGAGTAGCTAATTCTATTGTTGAGGTTTAGGATGTGATTGGGAAGTTTGATTGATATTGTTTGGATTTGGTGTTTAGAATTTCCAAAGGTTTGATTATTGTTAATGATTTCAAATTGTGTTTCATATATGCTTGATCATCATGTATGGATAATATGCCTCAATTGACTAGCTAGATTGGTTGGTGAAATTGTATGAGAAAACAACAATAATTGGGTATCTTTTCATTTAGAAGATAGGTGATTAGGTATTCAGATCTAGAATTCTTGAGCTATTGGGAGTCAATTGGAATCAATAAACCTAGATTTAGGTTGAGATAAAGGTTGATCTACTAGTATTACACCGGTATTAAGGGTAATAGTTATATAAGAGAATTGATCCAAATTAATAAATGGAAATTGGTTGTTTTGACAAATCCAAACATAATTCCAAATCTTCAAAATCCATCCTAAGTACCTCAACTTTTCTCTCTTTTGTTATTTTTCATAAGGTGTTTGGAGTTTAATTTAGCTAATTGAATTAAGTTCTAAGATTTCAGTATTTTATAAGTGAAAACCCTCAAGCTATTTGATCGCATCTAGATATTGAAGTTTTAAAATCAATATCTTTTATTCATTGCAACGGGCGAGTTGAATCTCTGTGTTCGATAATTTTACTTGATAAAAAAATACTGCATTGCACACCACCATTTTGAGCATAAATCATTTCCCAATAAAAGTCTATATCCACCAATTTAAAATCTCACTTATAAACAACTTCAACAATTAATCCTCAACCAAAAATATGAGCATTCAATCAAACAATTATCTCCATCAAAACATCTTTCCACCAAACAATCCTTCCCTAAATCAAAATCAAATAATGTTCCTCTAGCTCCACCATACATTCCACATGCCATTCATCAACATTCGTCATCCAAAATGTAGAAAGAATCAAGCAATTATTCTCCAATCCAAACCATTCACTAAAAAACATTCAAGTATACAAACACGTCCATATTCAAAATGTTATACAACCAAATTGAATCAAAACCAAATTCAAATTCTAAACTCCAAATGTAGCGACATCAATGATAAGAGGAAATACTAAACTAATCATGACTAAATCAAAAGGTAAGATAGATAGAAAAACATAGTAGCAAAGCATAACATAGTCTTAAATGCATAGAAGCTCCTCCTTTAGCTCGACTACTTAAGTTGTTACTTCAGCTCGCACGAGCGGCACCATCTGCTCCTCAATGCTTCTTCCTACCAATGTGTGCATGAATTGCTGGAGGTCCCCTTTATAAGTATTGGAGCTCAGAGGCTCCATTGTCAGGTCTGGTTGTTCCCCTGATAGCACAATTTGATTCATTGCGGTAGGTATGTTGGTAGTGATAGTCAGTGCTTGAGATGAGGTAATCTGCGGATCCACGTCTGCTGCTGGTACATGTTCGTTCTCTACTTCCGCAGTGACTGGAGACAGAGGCCTTAGGCAATCCACTTTGGATGACATATTCTCCAATGTGGTGAGAATGCGCTCCTTGATGGGTACTGCAGCTCGTACAACTTCATTCTTGTTGATCTGCATGATGTCCCATTCATTTGCATGAAGTTTGGCAAATACTTCTTTGGTGCTCGTGGCTGATAGATCTTTTTCCTTCTGGCTGGTCACTTTGACAAACCAGTCCTTCTTTGGAATTTTGGAGAGGATCTTTGAGTTAATGTGAGGAAGTTCATATGTTCTTCCCAACTTCTTTAGTTCAACCACGATGTAGTTGAATCTCGCTTCCATGTCCTTGATTGTTTCTCCATGAAACTTTTGGAATGATTCATATATGTCTACACATTGTTGTAGAAACTCCCACATTTCTTTAGCATTCTTGTACTCCAGGGCTTCTGCCATTAGAGGAGGAGATAGAGATTTTAAGATCAAATCTATGGCTACATAATCCAGTTGTGCTCGAACTCGGTCCTCCTGTTTCCACTCCGCGTACATTTGTCCACCATTAAATCTGGTCCTTGAACGTCTTCATCAATATGAGTCTTCACCTTCTGGATCTTGATTGGTCCCACATTGATTACGTGCTCCATCTCAGGATGGATGTTCATCAATGTGATCAATGACCTCTTTTTCCACGTGGAATAAGTTTCCGATGTGAAATTTCCAAACTTTGTGTTCTTCGTCATTGTCTTTATCTTGAGCTAAACAAAGAAACACACAAATATGCAAGGAAAATATGGATCTGGTCCTAAGCGACTCAAAAGTAGCTAGTTTGTAAAGACCAACCGCTCTGATACCACTTGTTGGTCCCTGATCAGAGTATCAATATTTACAGTGGAAGTTCTTAATAATATCTTGCACTTATCTTGATAAGGTCACGACTTAGCAAGTGTTTCTGAATGTGTTTAAGCTCCAATATTTGTTAAGTTTGTCGTAGATTAGACCTCAACACTTGATGTGTTGGGTTTGAAATATAATCAAAGTGTAACAAAATAAAAGTAGTAAAAGAACACATGGTTTATAGTGGTTCAAATAATTGTTCTACGTCAACTCTTCAGTCCTCCTGACTGAAGAGTTGAGCAGCTCCTCCGTCTGGTCAGCATGCACCTTCAAGTACCTCGGTCTTCAATCTTCACATTATCACTCCATAGATAGAGGACAAACCTCCCTTCTCCTTGGACGTCGACATTGGGAATTTATAGTTCTTCCCGGAACCTTTCCATGTTTGGCAGTTGCCCGTGATAATCATGCTTGTAGAGCAAGGTGACTGCTAGATTCTTTCTAGGATAGAGAGAATCCCAAAGTTAACCTTAGAAGTAATACTTCAGAGGTCTCGAGCTTCAGATATAAAAGCTTAAGAAAAAACTTCAGTCAGGATCAAGCTCGGATGAGTTTGCATATGTTAAGATTCAAACAGTCGTTAGAATCTTATTCGTTAGACTCAGAGGGTTTGCTCGCCAATCTTTGTTCTTCCTTTTCTACAAAGGCACAGAGATTCTTCAGTTCTCCTTCATATCTGATTGGCGTAACTGCTATTTGTAGTCGTCTTTGTCAGAACGGATATTTTAGTTTATATCTGGAAACCACCTTTGTGTCTATTAGATTATTCTCCTCTCTGATTCGTTAGGCTTCCTTGTGATTTAGATCCTTCTGATTTGCGACTTTGTATTCTTTTGATTTCTGTTGAGTGTTTGTTGGTTATTGATGTTCTGCTGACCTTTCAGCGGTCTTGCTATGATCCTGCAGCATGCTTGCTTCATTCCTTCAGCATTCTGTTTGGCGTGTCCAACATTGCTTCGTGTTGGCTCGCCTTTACTGGCGTTTCAAGCAATCTTCAGTTCTTGTTGATTCTTTCATCATTCTTCGATTCTTTTCTTCTAGTTCTATTACAACTCGATTAGATGTATCCTATACAGGACTTTTACAATATGACTCGATACTAAGTTGCTAGAAGCTAGATCTACTGAACTTTGATGCACCAAAACCAAAACTAATGAATATACAATTTAGATCAAGGGTTTGCAATATTTCGGACAATATTCCTAACATATTGATAGGACGTCACTGAGATCTATTCTTTTACCTGACATTAAAAAAATCTTAATCTCGATGGCTTGATGATATTTGAAGTCTAAAAAGAAAGTTCAAAAGGTATACACAAGTTTGTATATCACTTTGAGATGCTATGGTGGAGAGTCTTACATGTACTTGTATATAAGCATCTTGGGTGATAGCAGGTTGTGTATGACTTCTAGTATTGTAGTTAGGTAACCATATCAAGTATAGGATGGTAACATTCCCTAATAAGCTAAAAAAGCTTCACTATGCTAAAGTCCTGCAGGCTGATTATATTCAAGTATAAGTAAAAAGGTTGAGTGGTATAACTTAGGAATAAAGGATATTAATTAATTGGTAGGCTTGTGAGAGCCTAAATTAATTAATGAATGTTTGAAGCCTTAAATATGGGGATATACCGAGCTCATGCAATGGTTCCTCATAACGTGGTAACAAAAGGGTAGGTCAGTATCCATTCTCTGGTGGCATAAATCAATATGATTAATTATATTATGGTTTGAATATGGTAATCGATTAATTGATAGGCCTTCTTTGTTATTTGCATACTGGTCCCAGGTCTAGCCTATGAAAAGGTCAAGCCCATTAAGGAGCAGAATTTTCTTATAATTACCCCTCAGATCCTCATATTTCAATACATCACAAGTTCAGAAGTTGATGATCAACAAACAAGTATTTGGGAGCTACGATAGGCGACATATCTGAGCAGAGGGAAGAAAAATTATATTTCTCGATCGAAGGGATATCCGGAGGATGTCTTCACCAAATATCCGGATATGAGCAAGGGACATGTATCAGAAGATCATATCTAGAGGAACATTCTTCTTCTCTTGCTCTTATCTTTTTTATTTTAATTCAATTTAATCAAGAGATTTAATTTTGATTATTTCAGTATTGAATCTTATTGCGCAAGAATGATTCAAGATCTAAGTATTGTTCAATAGTTCAATGATAATTCCATCCAGGCATTCCGCATAACTTTCTCTTGCATTAAATGGAAGTATGATAGGTTTTAATCAAGGACTTAGTAATTATTCTTTATATCCATCAAACGGTCCTTGGTAAATGGATTTATGAAATTCAATTTGCAATTCAAAATCCCTTCTGTATTTAATGCAAGATACTTTTTACGTCTATATTTCAAGACTCCATACGGGGTTTGTATGGTTGATATCGAATGTTGGTTCATGTCCCGTATTTTTTCTTCATTCAAGTAGATTGGCTCTTAAACTTTTTGCATTGTCCAAAATTTTCTTCTTAAATTTGTTATCTTATTGGGCTTCAGCTCAGGCAAGAACTTCTTCCATGATAAAGAAGGGGTACTTGACGATTGTTAGGAACTAGGAAACATTTTCACTCCTTTATTTTATGTTTGGAGTGTTAAAACTAGCTTTCAGTTTCTAGTCAGTTTCAACATGTAATCCTTGTATAGGATGATTTGAGTTGTAATAGAGAAACTTGAAAGTGGAAGTTGAAGAAAATAGAAACTGCAAGCTATGAAGATCGAGAATACAGAAATCTAGTTCCTAAACTAGAAACCAGAAAAGAGATCAGGACGACGTTTGAAGTCTAGTCTCAGAACTCGAAGTTGAAGAAACTTGAAACTAAAAATCAAAGTCTAAATTCAGAACTAGAAACTAGAAAAGAACTAGAAGACTAGTTTTGGAAACTGGATTCTCACCTGTGAAGCTACACCAAAGGCATAAAACTAGAAACTAATTTTATGAACAAATATCGCAGAGGTTCAAGGAAGAGTCTGTTAAGATAAACTACTCTGAAAAGATTTGGTGCTGGATAAAGACCAACTGGTTTCACAATGGAAGGAAACTAGAAAACTAGAGAAATTCAGATTTCTAATTTCAAAGCTATGAAGAGCACGTGAAAAGCGAGAAGACAAAAGGAATTCTAGTGGAACTCTAGTTTTATCCAAGATTCCTTAAAGAATGTCTACCAATAATCATGAACGAGAAATCTTCAAGTTACAGATTCCTCATACTATCATACTAGCTCTAACAGAGCACATGAAAGTACAATGCACAAAAACAAAAGCAAAATAGAGCAGCTGCAGAGCGGGCTGCTACAGCAGGAAAAGAATGGCGATGATTCAACAATATGCTATTTTTCTCTAACGAACAGAAAATACAAACAGTCATCTAATCCGCCTATAAATAGCAGACCACATCTTCAAAGGAGAGAATCTAACACTCATGCTCAAACAAGCAAAAACTCTGGCGAACTAAAAGCTCAAGGTCTCTGATCACTGTAATTTCTACAGATTAATTATAGAAATAGTGGCAAATAAATTTGTAAACCCTAAAGTTATCGATCCAGGGGAATGAAGCAATGAAAAACCTTAAGTACTAAATCGTAAGTTCTCAAAATACTGGTCAAGAAAATCAATTAAAATTGGTTGTTTTGAAAATCGCAATACTTGCTAATGAAAATTAAACAGGAAATTAAAAGGCTTTTGGATTCAAATAAGAGAAGCACAAATTCCAGGGATATCTACCTATCAAGTATGACATGTATGAATGAATCG
>JAPKLW010000512.1:186795-259985 GCA_026898455.1 Plectranthus barbatus
ATAGTAATATTCATCATAGATAGATAAAACCTGAATTGCATAAAAACATGAGTCTGAATGTCTTCCCCCAAAAATATGTCTTCAAACATAAACCTAAAAACTCATGGAATCTCTAAAATCTGAAATCTGGAATAAAGCATACCTAAAAATCGAAATTACAAGGATATATATAGAGGTGGAGGTGTATCATATCAAATCTAGGGCTAAAGATATGAAAAATCTCGAATTCAGCCAATTTCCCGCGCCAGGAGGTCCACGTCGATCGACGCGGCATCCCCATCGATCGACGAGGCTTCCAAATCACCGTCGATCGATGCTGATCGGCGTCTGTCGACGCAGCTTCTCGCCCCTTCTGCGCGGTCTCACGGTTTTAGCCATAACTTCCTCCTCCGAACTCCGATTGACCCGATTCCAGTTGCGTTGGAGAGATAACTCAAAGCATCATCCATTGCCATGCACCAATAGCTCGAATTCGTCCTGTGGAATAACTCTTCATCGCTACTCTTACACATCACTGCTTTGGGAACGGTTTTCTCGTGGGTTTAGGCCTAAAAACCTGCAAAAACATCAAAATGCGCATAATACCACCTAATATTTATTCATGCATAGAATATATATATAAACTCAATAAAACTACATAAAATAATATAAAAATAATATAGATAAGTGAGTGAAATAATGAACTTATCAGTCTCCGAAATTACCGTGTGCCTGTCGAAAATACGAGGCTTAGATTTCTAGCTCAAGCTATTCTTTTGGTGTTATTATTATTAGAGTAATACACATAACAGTCAGTTTTCCTTATTGGAATCCTGATTCTCACGGGCATCTGCCACCCTCAAGACGTTCTGGGAAGAATAGTAAACATCTCATTCCAATTTGAAGGATGCGTGATGCATCCTCACTTCACGACTGAAGGAGCTGAGCAAGTTTCTGGGAGAGTGCGCTAGTAGACCAACAAACATTGGCATTTGACAGGCTTGCTATAGATCGTGAGATCATGTAAACTTTAACTTAGTTATTTTCCAGATTATGTTCCGAAGAGTGGACGTAGGACTTAACGACCCGAACCACTATAAATATCGTGTCTCGTTTATCACTTTATTTAAGTTTTTGCAATCTTATTTTGAAGCTGTTTTGAAACCTTCAATACTTTCTAAGTATTGAAGTGTATAACTGAAAACTGGTAACTTAAAACTATCAGAGACAAAACTAGCTAAATCATTTTTTTCTCAAAACTTAAAACTTGAAAACTAAGATCCAGTTTTCAGAGTGCAAGCTATTAACACTTCGCTGCATATTCAAACATTTTGATCTCGAGACCAACAAGTGGTATCAGGGTTGTCATTCCTCACAGGCTGGTCGTTTTGAGTCGCTTAGGACCATATCCATTTCCTTCTATTTGTATCTTTAAGATTTAGCTCAGATACAACAAGATGATGAACATCACAATGCTTCCCAAGTACTCTGCAAAAAAGTTCAACATGTGGAAGAAGAGGTCACTCATCATGTTGAAGAATATTCTGAAGGGATTTGGTTGTCATGGATTGAATCACTTAATCCAGATAAGTGCAGATCGATAATATGATATAAAAAATAATTACTATACATATGATTGATCCTAGCATGCTCCTATTGAATATGCATAAGGTTTATGCGAAATACAGGGATTGCAGAAATCAAAGAAGGCGATGCACGGAGATTTGATCTTTGATCCTCTTTCCCGCACAACAAGATTTAATCCTATGAGATGAAGGAAATAAATCTATCAAATTTTTAATAATTAACTTTGAATTTGAGGAGAGAAAAGTAGAAAATGATCATCCAGATCTGATCTTCTTATCCGTATCCCAACTCCGATCCAAAAATTTGGTGATGATTCCCTTCAGATTCCGTGCTTATCGAGATCAGAATTTCATCCTCATTTCAGATCTAGTCGCCTATCATAGCTCCCAAATCTTGGTCTGCTGCTTTGCAACTTATGATCTTGTGGTGTGTTGTGATCTGAGAACCTGAGGCCTATTTATAGGAAAATCCAATCTCCTGATGCGCTTGAGTTTTCACGGGTCAGACCAGGGACCAGTATGCAAATAGCAAATAAGGCTATCAATTAATTAATTCTCATATTCAACCAAGAATATAATTAATTAATTAATAATGTTCTTGCCACCAGAGAATCAATATTGTCCTAGCTACTTGCTACCACGTTATGAGGAACGGGTTGCATAGACTCGGTATATCCCCACATTTAAGGTTGCAGACATTAATTTATTAATTTAGGCTCTGACAACTCATTTAACTAATTAACATCTTATATTTCTGAGTACCCTTCAACCCTTTTCACTTATGCTTGAACTTAATCAACCTTCAGGACTTTAGCATAACAAACCTTTTGAGGTGCTCAGGGAATGTCACCATCCTATACTAGATGTGGTTACCTAGTTCTAGTAGAAATTAAAACATAATCTCAAACTATTTCAAGCCACACATGTGGACATTTACATCAAAACACTTGATCAGACTGCATCTTTTAATTCCAGTCCTTTAATTCTAATCAATGTTAGGGTTTCTTAGACAAATGGAATTAAGAATCGGAGACTTATTAAGACCATATTATCCTACTGAGCATGGACATCACAAACGAGTTATACTCTGGACAATATCTGAGCTAGAATACAACCAAAGCCAACCCTCCCATAGAAAGATCGATTAGTACACACTGTGATCCTTTATAATAAGGTTGTCTCATTTAATTAAATCCCTAGAGAACTTGTGAAAGTTCCATACACAAGCTACACCTGTAGACGTTTACGCATGAGCTCCCACTTCTCACATGAATTAAATGTTTGTCTTAAGAAATCCAATCTATTTGAACTAATGAATAATAAATTAAGTAAGCTACACATGTATAATTTTACCTAATAAATTACCCACTTCCAATAAGGGATTCCTTTGTGCAGGTCTAAAATAAACAGCTTAATAATTTTCTAATTCATAAGGTTCAATTGCATTGATTATTTTATGTCACCATAAATTATTACATTACTAAAATCCTATCATGATAAGCATGAACCCCGAATTCATAGTTATAATTTAATTACGTAAAATAAATCACAAAAGCATGCTTTAAAGTTATAAATAAAAGCATTAAATGTGCTCCTATTATCTACAACATGCTTCGATGTTGTGCAATATTTAAACATGTATATCATGTGAGAACAAATAATAAAACAGATAAAAAATGTCCTCGTGGCCTCATGATACAATTTAAAAATAAATCCTATCTATTACACGTTAGATTTGTTTTACAGATCTTTGACTGGGCTCCCACTACATGGACTGAGATCTGATTTTATTTTCTAAAATTGGGCCTCCGAGATTTTATATGTCAGAAAATAGGACAATTGGGCCTGTTAACACATTGCAGGCCCAAGCACATATTGAATCCCAAAGCCCGTGTAAACATGACCCGACGAGCCACTACCGCGAACCACCGCCACCAGCATCCAGCCGTTGCCGGAGAACCAGCCAAAATTGTGCAATAGGTGCACAGATGCATCGCACACCTGTAGCCCGCGTTTTGCCGCCACCCAGCTATCACCGTTGTTGTTGCCGCTGCCCACAGCCTGCTCTGACATCGCCACTCACCGGTCACCACCTACTTCTTGCTGTAGGTCATTGCTGCTCACCAGAAAATGTGTAGGATGCGTGGTGTAGACGCGCGCACCGGCTACGGCCGCAAACCCTAGATTTTGCGCCTACGCGCAATCACGCCATCGCCCAAGTTGACCGCCCTGCTGTTGTTTCTTCTATCCCGAACAGCTCCCATTGTCGATGTCATCGAATGAGGGAGAGAGCACTGTCGCAAACGCACACAGGGAAAGCAAAGGTCTTACACGTGCACAGAGCCTTGGGCTCCGCCGTGCACGCACAAATGTTCACTGCCACCATTGCTACACTTCGTCGACCCCCACACGTCGTCCTTATAACTCGCTAGCCACCTATATAGCTGCGCCTGGGTGCACAGGTTGCTGCCTGCCTGCGCACCGCATGCAGCGAACCATAGGGTTTCGTTGTTGTTGCATCCGCCACCGCTATCTCCCTTTGCGGTTTCACGTCGTTATGTGTCAGCACCGTCATGCGTCGTCGTGTTCAATCATACGATCCTTTGTTCTTCGTATTCTTCATCTTCATTTTAAAGATTTAATTTAAAATTGAAAATTACAAGGGAAAAATATCCTATTACAATTTTGGAATTTAAATCTAACCATGAATTTATGTTGTTGGTGAAAAATGAATCCATATAAAAGGGCGGATTAACCTGAGAACTATGAGGAACAAAAATGATACAATCCAAAAACCATTCATCCATAGAAATTCAATAATAATAATCATGAATAATCATAGACAATATTATTTTTTCCAATTGAGCCAATTAAATCATCCTGGCAGTGATACCAATTGAAGGGTTTTTGCTGTCGTGAATTGAATCCCCTTAATCCATATAAGCGCAGATCGATAACTGGATATAAAAATAATTACTATACCTATGATTGATCCTAGCATGCTCCTATTGAATATGTTTATGGTTTATGCGGAATACCTAGATTGTAGAAACTGAAGAACGCGATGCGCAGATGATCCTCCAGATCTAATACTATAAGATTAAGGAATTAATCATATAAGATGAAGGAATTAAATCTATGAAATTAATAATAATTAATTTTAAATTTGAGGAGAGAGAAGTAGAAAATGATCGTCCAGATCTGATCTTCCGATTTATATCCTAGCTCCGATCCAAAACTTTGGTGAAAATTCCCTTCGGATTTTGTGCCTATCAAGAAGCAGAATTTCCTCCTCGTTCTCAGATCTAGTCACCTATCACAGCTACCAAATCTTTGTATGCTGCTTTGCAACTTATGATCTTCTGGTCTGTTGTGATCTGAGACCTTAAGGCCTATTTATAAGAAAATCTGATCTCCAAATGGGCTTAAGCTTTCATAAGCCAGACTTGGGACCAGTAGACAAATAGAAAATAAGGCCTATCAATTAATTAAATCTCATATTCAACCCAAAATATGATTAATTAATTAATATTAATTCATGCCACCAAAGAATCAATACTATCCTACCTACTTGCTACAACGTTATAAGGACGGGTTGCATACGCTCGAGATATCCCCACATTTAAGGTTACAAACATTCATTAACTAATTTAAGCTCTGACAAGCCATTTAATTAATTAACATCTTATATTACTTAGTCAATCCACTCAACCCTTTTCACCTATGCTTGATCTTAATCAGCCCGCGGGACTTTAGTATAACAAACCTCTTGAATTTCACCATCCTATACTGGATGTGATTACCTAGTTCAAGTACGAGACAATCATAAACAAATTGCTATGACCTAAGATACAGATATTCAAGCTCGACTAGACTCTTTCATTGTAACTCAAAGTGACACACAATTTGTGTATAATTCTGTACCTTTATTTTGGCTTAGGATAATGTCAGATAAGGGAATCGATCTTAACTTAGGTCTTATCAATGCGTACCCCTGTACCGGCATACTAAGCAACAAAGATAAGCTGCTTATTACCGCGTTTGCTGCAGCCTATACCGATAGTCTATCCTAGTACTTTCTCAACTGTGATAACCATTTATATCTCGCTAGGTCAGACGATTCATATGATCTTTTGCGATCTATTACACACCGTATGATCTCCCTATCAACGAGATAAGAAAATAAGAGCGTTTGCAAAATATCTCCAGAGCATCCTCACCCTGCTGAGCTAGCATTCCAGCAGTTGGAGCACGCCATTGCTATGACTCCGGAGGAGATAGCGGCTGCTAGGAAAGAAGCAAAGATAGAGAGGTGCTTTGAGGAGCTCGAAGAGATTGAGAAGCTTGAGCTAGGAGGAGATGTTCCTGTGCCAACACTCAACAGGATCCTCTCACTGCTACCATTCCTAAGAGGCCCCGAACAGAGATCACTACGCCTGAGAAGAGGAGGACTAGGAGGCGGATTCAGAAGCCACTAGATACGATCTCAAAGGACATCCCCAACCCTGCTGAGCCTGCGAAGGAAGAAAAGAAGAGGACCAGGAGGAGGTTAATGAAGACATCGGAGCAGAAGGAAGCTGCTAAGGAGACCCCGGAGCAGGAGGCTGAGACTCCGGAAGCAGAGGCACAGAAGAAAGGTAGTCCTTTGTCATCCAAGCCTCTAACTGAAAGGTTAAAAGGAATAAAAGAAAGGAAGAGGCAGAGGCAAGCAGAGCGGAGGGTGCAGGAGCAGAAGAAGTTTTAGAAGAATATGGAGCAGATGATCTTCGATGCTTGAGATCGAAATTTCGAGCAAGCTAAGAAGGTTGCTGATGAACGTGCCGAGGCAAAGAGGGCTGCTCAGTTGTTGGAGCAGGCGGCACGGGAGGCTTCCCAACAAGCAATCGCAGCTTAAACGTAGAAGAAAGGGAAAGTAAAGGAAGGTGGAACGATCACTGTCACCATTCCTAAAGTTGATGCTAGTGGAGCCATAGTGCCAGAAGAGGAAGCAATGTCCGACAAAGAGCTTGATCAACTCTTGCAGTCCGGAGCTTTTAATGTGCCGGAGCAAACCAAAGGGAAAAGCGTTCAATTCCGTGAACCAAATGAGGAACCAAGCAGTAATAGCTCTGATGAGGAGATGCCGCCCAGAGATAAGGATGTTGGTCCATCCGGAGTAGGACAGCAGGATGAGGATGAGGATGAGGATGAGGATGAGGATGCTGAGGAACCGCACGTTGAGCAGACTGCTAACGTTGTTGTAGGTCAGAGTGCTGGACAAGTTGCTAGCACCCCCAGTAGGAATGAAAGCACACAAGGAGAGGAGAAGGCCAGCGAAGAGACTCCAGCAGGATATGATGCTGCTTATTCTGAATCTAATTCTGAAGTTGAGTCTGAGGACGTATACGACACACGCTTCCTGAGGAAGATTAATAGAGGCATAGACAATCAGCTACGAGTACCCTTCAACGGTCTTCCAGGGCCCCGATTCAAGTTAAGAAGGATTGCTCAGTGGTGTGCTCCTGTTCATATCAAGGAGGAGGCGAGTGGAGATCTACTTTTGATGCTATCTGAAATCGAAGAATTCATTTTGGCAGAAGTTGAAATAGACTTAGCCAATGTCTTCTATGGTGAGATCGATGAGACGACAGAGCAAGGGAAGGTGTTAGGTGAGGAGCTGAGGAGGTGGAAGTTCATTGACTATGTTATGCATCAGCTATGTTTTGAAGAAAGGATGCTGGTAATCACTGCTCGAGGCTTAAATTTTTGGAGGATGGAAGAGCTATGGGCGAACGATTGGGTTAACCAAGTAGCCGAATCGAAGCAGTACTCAGACAAGCAGGTCATTGCTAGGCTACAGGCGATCCATGCTCACAGACTGTTCTCTAATTCCAAATCATTGCCGCTATCCTCTTTTGCCCCGGACGGTTACTCAGATGCCCGGATCGAGCTTTCAAAGAGCCCGGCAAGAGCGGCTGCTGAGTATCGTCGTCGCTAAGCAGAGTATGAGGCCCTCAAGAAGGAAAGGATGGAAGCCCGGAAGGCCGCAATGATTGCTGAGTGTGAGGCTGCTGAGCTAAATGATCAAGACAGAATGCTTGTCATGTTTATAGGCCTGTACATTCTTAGCATCGTAGAAGCTGCTCAAGCTGAGGAAGCTCAGGAGGCTGAAACTGCTCAGATCCTAGATGCTACTCAGAGGACGATGAATGAGGAAAAACGCTACATGGCTTCTCTGGCTCAAATTGCTCATGCTGATGAAACCGCTCAGATGCTGGAGGCTGTTCAGCTGTTGATCGATGAAGAGTCACGCTACTCTGTTGCTCAATCGATGAAGAGTCACGCTACTCTGTTGCTCAACAAGTGGTAATTGCCGAAGCCATGGAGCCAGCATAGCCGAGCCAGGAAAGGACTACAACTGTTGAAGGTCGGGCCCTGGTGTTAGCAACAACATCTTCTGCATTTGAAGCTACACCTGTAAGTTCATATGACTTCCAATCTTACGTGGATTCAGTCGTTCAAAAGGCCATGCGAAATTCTCTATCTTCTCTAAATGAGCGTGTTGAGATGGAGAAGGCAGAGATATGGAAGGGAATTGATGAGGTCAGGACCGATGTGTCAGACGTCCGCACTGAGGTGGCTGAAGTGAGGTTGAATGTTTCTTCTGTGAAACAAAATGTGGAGGTCTTGACAACAGAGGTCGCTGATTCCCAGCAGCATATGATGCAAACTGTTCAATTCTTTTCTTCTACTTTTTTGCTGCAATCAAAGAGGGGGAATAAAGGAGACCTGCTGAAGCCGAGTAGAGGAAGAAGGAGGAAGAAGCTTTGGCTGCTGCTGAGGAGGAAAGGAGGCTAGAAATTGAAGACATCAAGAAGAAGGAGGAGGAGCTCAAAAAGAAAGAACTAGAGCTAAAGATGAAGAAGTTGGAGATGGACAACGAAAAGCTTGCTAAGAAGATGGAGCAAGATGCTGCAGAACGAGAAGCGAGAAAGGCTTATGTGGAGAAATTCATGCAAATGACGATGAGCAAGTTCTATGAGCTTGATAAGAAGAAGCCTGCTCCCATCTCTTGACATTACACTTATTATCTTAGCATCTTTTCTTAGCATTTCCATTTTTTGGTGATATCCATTTTCATCTGTAATTGTAATGCTCAAATCCAATGAATGAAAATGGAATCAGACTTAGACAATTCCTTATTGTCGATTTCTGAGTTTTTATTGTGTGCTAAAGTTGATATACACTTCAGTGTATTCAACGAATTTACATAAGTTTGCTTTGGATTAGTCGTGAATGCTTGCTAATTTATCTGGGTGCTAGAATTTCTAGCAGACTCCTTGCAGCATTTATGTATATCTTAATCGAGAAATATTCCCAGCACATGTTGAGGGGGAATTATCTAAAACCAATCCCTGCTACAATTAAGATGGATTAACTCTGAGTTAGACATCTAGCTTAGCATAGCTTTGTACTTAGAAAAATTGTGTAAAACTCAAACATTTTTTCCTCTTAATTCAGCAAGTGATAGTAAGCTTTGATCACACCAAAAAGGGGGAAATTGTTGGGAAATTATTCCTAAATCTCCCTTAGGATCATTTTGTAAAAGGTTTTGTTGGATCAAACCTTAGTAGATTGGTCGATCAATTGCTGAATTCTAGTATAATCTAACAACTCTTGTAATGTCCTGTATAGGCTAAGTATCGAGTTGTAATAGATTAGATTGCAAGAATCATTCCTAGCAGATTGTGGATGTTGGAGGTATTAGCAAACGAGGATGACTGCTAGAGATAATAGCGGTCAAGTGCTAAGGAGGGGATTGCTAAGGAATTAGCAATCCTATGTCAAAGGAAGAGACTGCTAGAATCTTGTACTCAGCAGTCGGAAGAACAAGTAGCAGAATGCTAGAAGAAGTTAGCATTTGCTAAAATCAAAGTATAAGCGGAATGCTGAAGGAGTCAGCATTCGCTAGCATGTAGCAGATTGCTAAAAGTGATAGCAATCCAGAGTCAAAGGAATCAAGTGCTAAACATGAGCAACTATTGAGCAGTCAGAAGTTCGATACATAGTTTTGTAGATTGCTAGGAAGGCTTAGCAGATCGTTCCGAGAAAGCTTAGCAAGGCAAGATAGCTAACAATGACTGCTACACTACCGTTCTGACAGACGTACACGCAACGGACAAAACTTTCCTGAAGTAGGTCAGAAAGTACTGTACGTTGCCGGAAAGGACGGATAAAGTCGAACCACTCTTGGACGAAGTAGCCGTTATGTCTAATGGGTATGGAGATTCAAAGTTTGAATATCCAGGTATAAAAGACGAGTCCAGAAGTGAGAGACGACTACTGCTTCAATCACTGCCTACACTCGCAAACATCCTAAGCTAGAGATTCCTTTGACAAAGCAAACAAGTGATAAAGTAGTCAGTTGAGAGCACGAGATAAAAGTGTATTCAAAGCTCTCAACAACCAGGAGTGTCTTTCATTGAATATCTGACACTGCCTTTAAGAGATTCCTTGACTTCGGTCGAGAATCCAATCATTGGGATGCCTTCCATCTTAGGAAGCATCCAGCAGTCACATCTCTGAAAAGGGATTGACTCCGACGGGCATATTGCCGAAAAGACAAGTTCAGGAGAGAACTTTAAAAGCTCCCCCTAGCAGCGAAGGACAAGTTTTATGAAGGTTCGCCCTTGACTTGGCTGGAGCTACAGCTGTCTGAGAAGAACGATGTAACGGAGGATAGTTTTGTAGTGGCCGGGTCGAAAGTTCACAGCCTACTACCAGTGAAAAGCGAATCCTTGTATTTTGTATACTTTCTTAGTGAAATTCTTAGCGTTTTGGCTAAGGAGTGGACATAGATCTATTTGATCAAACCACTATAAATATTGTGTCTCCTTACTATTTTATTGATTTACTATTTCTCGTGTTTGTTTTTGAAACCTAGCAACCAAGTTGCTAGAGTATAACTTGAAAAAACCCTAATCCTACCTTGAGCTAAATCTACCTTGATAAAGAGGAACTTAGTGCAAGTGAACATTAATATCCCACTGCATTTTGTGTGTGTTTGTTGTTAGTACTCACCACGATGACTCTGATCTAGGGACCATCAGAGAACCTCTCGCGGCATTGTCAACGAACTCTTGAGTTCACTCATTCATCCCTGTGTAGAAGATGTGGGCCTGCTCCTCGGTATCAATTCATGTCCTGGACAGCTCCTTAACAGCTCATTCCATCTGCTCTATGCCTCGAACAAAGACTTGTCCGTTCTTTCGTGGAACTATAGGATCTCCATCTTCTTCTGAATGATGACTGAAGGTGGGAAGAAGGCAAAGAGGAACTCTGCTCTGAGATCGGCCCAAGTACGGATGCTGCTGCAGTCCAGGGCTGTAAACTATGTCCGAGTCTGATCCCGAAGTGAGAAGGGAAACAAGCACAAACGGATCGCATCTTGGGTAACTCCTCCCTACTTGATGGTATCACACACCTCCACGAACATTCTGAGGTGGGTGTACGGGTCCTCCACTGCTCAGCCACCAAACTGAGGCTTTTGGGGCATGCTCGAACTTGTAAAACTCGTTTCGGATCTCAGTTTTATGGCTTTGCAGTCTTTTTGATTCTTTGGGTTGACCTCGGTGGTGCTCTGTAGCTTTTCCGGTGTGTGTTGCGCACCAAGTGAGGTGGCAATCAGACTGACTTGAGTCTCAATGATCTGTATGTGCTTTCCAAGTCTATCCACCTTTGTCTTGACCCCTGCCACTTCTTTCTCGATCTTGCCAACCTGGTAGTCAAAAGCTTTGATGAATTTCTGAAGCACCTCGTAAAGGGTATCCTTCTTCTTCTCCACGATCTCACCATTTTACACATCAAAGTCTGGTGGAGGGTGTTCGGCACCTTCTGGCTGAGCATAGGAAAATCCGGGATGAGCTCTCGTGTGGTAATGCTGATATCCCCCTTGTCGATATTGGTTTTGATAACCACCTCGGTTCATATAATTCACATTAGCTATGGGGATAACCTGTGCAACAGAAACACAAGTAGCATTAGATGTCAGTTTCTCCATCTCCCCCTTGAGCTTCTCGATCTCCTTCTTCAAGTTATCATCTTCCTTCGTCTCCACTGTTCGGACTTGCGGTCTCCTTGGATTGGACCATTGCTGAGTGTGCAACGCCATCTTCTTGAACAATTTGAGGGCTTTTCCGGTGATTTAATCATAAGAGAACCTCCCGCAGCATTGTAAATGGACTCTTGAGTTCACTCATTCATCCCTATGTAGAAGATGTGGGCCTGCTCTTCGTTTATCAACTCCATGTCCTGGACAACTCCTCAACAGTTCATTCCATCTGCTCCATGCCTTGAACAAAGACTTGTCCATTCTTTGGTGGAACTGTAGGATCTCCATCTTCTTATGAATGATGATTGAAGGTGGGAAGAAGGTAGCGAGGAACTCTGCTCTGAGATCAACCCAAGTACGGATGCTGCTGCGGTCCAGGGCTGTAAACCATGTCTGAGTCTGATCCCGTAGTGAGAAGGGAAACAAGCGCATACAGATCACATCTTAGGTAACTCCTCCCTACTTTATGGTATCACACACCTCCACGAGCATTCTGAGGTGGGTGTACGGGTCCTCCACTGCTCGGCCACCAAACTGGTTCTGCTGAACCATCTGAATCAATCCTGTCTTGAGTTCAAAGTTATTGGCAGTGATGCTAATAACAAATCCCTCATTCTCGGGCAGTGGTCTGTTCTTCTTGTCCATCGCATTCGGATCCTCATCATCGGAGTCCTCTAGGCGGCGCCTTTCTCTTTCCCAATCTCTTTCTCTTCTTTGAGCCTCGAGCCTATCTGCCTCCCTTTCGGCCATAAGTTGCTTGATGGTGTCCTTCATATGGTTGACTTCTTGAACTAGAAGCATGGCACTCCCTTGAGTTATTTGTGTATCTGGCTCCTCCAAGGGTGGCATGTCTGAGAAGTTGTCTTCAGTTCTATGAGGTGGATAATCCATGTTGGTATTTGTGCCTTGTTTTTCCTTCTCCGGACTGTAGCCTCAATTTTTGGATCGAAATTCTCGAGTGGTTTGCCCCGAGCCCTCGTGTTCATAAACCTGAAAACAAAAACAAAATCAAACAAGTCAACAGCGGTGTCGATCGACAAGCAGGCTGTCGATAGATACGAATGCAGTGGCTATGGCGACCGACAAGCAGGCTATCGATCAAAACAGAACACAAAAGCAGACGCACGAAAATCTAAAAATACGAAATTAAAACACAAAAACTCAGATTCAAACACAAAAATCAAGAAATTTAAAAATAAAATAGAAATAAAGTAAAATTACAACCTCAATCCATCAGAACTAAAAACAAACTAATAACTGGATATATCTGACAGTCCCCGGCAACTACGCTAATTTGATAACTGCAGAAATAGTGAGCAAATAATTTTACACCCTAAGGTGGTCGATCCCACAGGGACTGTGCAACGAAATACCAGAGTACTAGCTCTAGTCCTTAGAACATAGAAGTTTGAGGAATTTAGAAAATGGATTTGGATTTCGTTCAGGAGATATTGGCTGGGGGAGATTGGATTTCCTGAACATTTTTACTATGGGTCTGAAAACAGGTTGTAACTTAAAAAATTAACTGTGACTAAAATAAACATGCTAATGGCTTCAAAATTTATATGTGGACTCTATGATGTGTCTATAACCTTTAAATAAATTTGAGAATTTTGTGAAATGCCTAAGTGCAGTTCTCGAAACCATTTTCAAAATGCGACACAGAATGACACATAATTTTGCAAAGTATATAACTTTCGAACCACATAACATTTTGATATGAAACCAAAGCCAAAATCTTCCTAACACATTCAGGTAAAATATATTTAAATTTCAGACTAATTGAATTCCATTTGACCCAGCTATCACAACCAAACATCTCAATATATGTCACAGTTCACCAACAACATGCTCATAGCATCATATATCCAACTAGCTCGTGGCTAAACATCATACATCAACATATATCCTTATTTTCAAAGACCAACATATTCTCATATTATTCACACAGCATATATTTCGAATTATTGCAAACATATAAACATTGTATCTGTAATCACAAAAATTGTATTTAATTAAATAAACACGAAATTTTGATACAGTTTGATTTCAATTTGGATCAAAATATAATTTTATGGATTATATCTCTATTCTTCCTTTGATTGTTCTCTTCGAACTTCATGTATGAGTGTTCTTCGAGGTCTTCAACAGAATTTGGCTTCGTCGATCCTCTTTATCTTAATCTTAAAGTTTTCTAACGTTAATCCAAAGGGTTTTCACCTTGTTTTTGGATTAAATGTTATTTTTGGATGATTTCTTGAAGAACTTTGATCTTGTTCTTCGTGGCCTTGAAGCTTGATCTTCTTGTCCTTCTTGAATTCAATCTTTGATCTTCTTCTTCAACAATTTGGAGGGCTTCTAACATTTCTTCGGGGGCTACGAGCCTTGATTCCGAATCAAACGTAGGAATTGCTTGACTTTTGATGAAGAACGCGTTGGAGATAACGAAGAACACCTTCAAATCTTCAAATGCATGTCGGAATCTATCTTCCATTTTAACCATGAATTTTGTGTAATTCCAACAACTCTTTTCTCATTGTCCATACTTGTGCAAATTCTCACGCTCTTTTTTTTTGTGAAGATGGTAGTTTGAGTAAAAAAAAAAACCATGATGGCAGTGGCAAAGCTGTGTTAGGCCCAAGAGAAGATTTCATCCCGATCAAGAGCTTTCAGACCCACCAAAAGAAGATCTCAACCTCAACATAGAGAAGGTGATGAAACAACACTGACTTGATGCAGGAAGCTTGTTAAGTGAAGACCTTAACAACGAGAAGTTTTCAACTTCAAGAAGGAGATTATCTCAATTTTTAGCAAGTGGTGATATACGGTAAAGAAGCTTTTACTCCGGCATAGAGAAGTGGCAATTTTGATGAAGTGAATATGCATAGGAAATATTCAACAAAGAGAAGTCTTAGACTACCACCAAGTGATGAACCAATGAAGAGAAGATTTTGGCTCCAAGACAAATAAAGTCGAACTTATTGAAGAGTTCCATTGAAGAGATTTATAGAAGATACTTAACCGGAAGAAGAATTTAACTTCGAGGAAGAGAGGGTTGAGTCTAGTGATGTTCCATTAAAGGGATCCACCCAAAAGATACGTTGAAGTGTTTCGTGGGAAAGATCCAATCGAAAGAATACTTCATTGAGGTCTTCACCATTGATCAAAAGAGACAAACTTCCATTGTAGAGGGCTCCACCTAGAGAAGATTCCATGAAGAGGAAATTCCAATTGTCGCCAAGAGAAGGCATCAGTCTTTCACACAGAAGAAGATCCCAACTTTGATGTAAGAGAGCCTCAACTTGAACATCACGCCAAGGTTGTAACTAAACTCAAAGATGACAAGTCAAAGTTTATAAGTGTGTAGAAGTGAATGTCTCGACACCAAGCAAGTCTTGTATATTTCTCCAATGTGCTTTTGACGAATATTAATGATTCCTTTATGTTTTGTGGCTCCTTCAACTTGTGTTGTACACTTTCAATTTCTTGAATGCATGCTTTAACATTGAACCATAATAAGACACGAATCATGATTGAACTTAGAGAATATCTAAGTTACCTACATACCCTTTAAAGAGATCAAGTCAAAACATAGTTCATAAGAATCAATTTGTCGTTTTGGTGGATAGGTGTCGTGCACAGTTTATACTTATGCGGGCCATGAGTGACATGCAGTTTAAGCACGTGCGTCATGGAGCTATCTTCTTGATTTGGTGCCATGCACAGTTTATACTCTTGCGGGTCAAGAGTGACAAGCAGTTTTTGCTCGTGCGTCATGGAGCTGTCTTCAAAATTTGGGTCTTCGCCTTATTTTTTTGTTTTCCCTTTTTTGTGTTTTTTTTTTGCCTTTTCGATTTTTTCGTCTTTTTTGTATTTTTCCTTCTTTTTTTTTTGCTTTTCGTTTTTTTTTCTTTTTTTTGTTTTCATAGCTACATGATTTTTTATCACGCTTAAAAAACTTCCTGAGTTGATTCCAACATCACCTTCGACCCTTTTAAGCTGTAGAGGAGCATTCTTGACATCTTCTTCATTCAGGTTGATGAAATATGAAGAGTCAACTTTTTCACTTGAAGTTGGGTTCCTAGATGATGCAACACTTTCTTCACCACTTCCAACATCAGCGACTCGTGTCAGAATGATGTTTGCATTTTGCTTTCAATTCTTTTCCGCATGATATGGTCAATGTAGTTTGTCTCTTTATGCGAGAAGGGATCAAACTTCTTAGCTTTGCAAACTTGGGATTCTCATCCATTTTTGTCTTAGCTATCCTCGACCTGCGATGATTGTCCTTATGGCATTTAAGAGGACCCAATCTTTCAAACACCAATGTTCGCAACTCCTTTTTCCTGCCACCACCTAGTAAATCTTTTGTTGACGATCCTTCTTCCTCAACGATGTAGTGGACGTTGGCTCTTTTAATAGCTATGTGAATTGGGGCTTGAGGAGTGAATCCTAATCCTTTCTTGAAGCTAGAACTAGGATTCAAAGATTTTTGACTGACATTCAACTTTTCAACTTGCTCGCTTGCTATTCTCTTGTGGCATTTTTCTTGCTTCGAGCCATACCCTGCTTTGATAAGAAGTGAAAATGCTTTAGGGCCATAGTTCTTTGTGATTGTTTGCTCAAAAGATTTCTCCATGCTCAACCATACTGCCATGGATAGGTCGAACAAACCCTTCAAGAGGGGGTGATGGAAATAGCCTGCTTGCATCAATATTTATCAAAGGTAGCGTCAGCCCTTTTAATAACTCGTTTTACACAAATGGAGCTTTGCATTTGTCATTTTCCACCTTTTCGTTGGCATTGCTTTCTTTTCTGCCTATCGAGTAGTATTTTGCATCTGCAAAATTTGACTCAGACTCCATAAAAGGATTGCTATCTTTACCACACCATCTTGACAATATTTGAGGCATTGGTGCCAAGTTGAGGGGGCGACTCCATTTTCTTGCAGCCATGGTCGTCCAAGGAGCATGTTGTACGATGTGTTAGCTTCGATCACGTGAAATAACACTATCATTGTCATGTCATCCATCAACAAGTCCAAGATTATTGTACCAAGAGCTCTTTGCCCCTCATGATTAAATCCTTTAATCATCAAACGACTGTCCGAGAGCTCGTACATGGAAATCCCCAACTTCTTGAAAGTACGTAAAGGCAGGATATTGACTGCAGATCCTCCATCTACAAGTATCCTATTCATTTTTTGTTCATGAGTGTAACCTCATACGAACAAAGGCCGATTATGGAAATCTGAACCTAGTTCCAAGTCGTCGTTGGTGAATGTTATTGCAAACACATACTTTTCAGTGGTCGCTTCAGCCTTTGTTAGGAGTTGATCCTTTGTTTGTTTTGAACTCTCACCAGACACATTGTCGGACTTGAATGTGGTTACATTTGTAGTGGCAGCTTCCTCTTTGAGTGATATTTGTAGTGACAACTTCCTCTCCGAGTGATACTCTTCGAGTGACCAACCAATCGGTGGTACTTGCAATATTTGGGATTTTTAATTTGATTGGCTTCCTTCGGGCATTTCATTTCTGGTAACTCGATGAGCCCCACTTCGAGTAGATCATCGAAGATCCCTGGTACATCTTGTGGCGCCCTCCGCTTATCCTTGTTGACTTCCTTATTTCAAAATGTGATGGTTGTTGTCTTAACTGCCATAAATTATTTTATCAAGGGTTTATTGGACGGCTCACCCTCTCTATGAAAGTCTTTTCTTTCTTGATTTTGCCAAACTCTCGAATTGGAGGTTCTTTCATTTCGCTTCCAGCCATACTTTGTTCCATGTCATGAGCTCTAGTTGCCGATTCTTCAAAAGTTCTCGGCTGAATCCCTTTAAGAATATATTGAAGACCCCACTTCATTCCTTGGATGCACATTTCAATTGCAAAAGTCTCAGACAGATGGTCTTGACAATTTAGGCATAGGTTTCTCCACCGATTGATGTAGTCGATCACATGCTCTTCTTTCCATTGGCGGGTGTTTGTGAGCTTCACCATGCTGACTGTTCTTCTTGTGTTGTAGAAGCGGTTGAGGAACTCATGTTCTAGTTGCCCCCAACGATTGATTGAGTTTGGTTCTAAGTTCCTGTACTAATTAAGGGCATTTCCTTTAAGAGAACGTACAAGTTGCTTCACCAAGTGATCTTTATATGTTCCAGCGTTGTTGCAAGTTTCAACAAAGTGAGCAATATGTTGTCTTGGATTTCCCTTCCCATCGAACTGTTGGAATTTGGGTGGTTGATAACCCATTGGCATTCTCAAGTTGTAAATTCTTTGGGTGTATGGCTTGGAGTAAGCCAATTATTGCTTAGAGTTTTCTTCAAACTTTGTCTTCAATGTTCCTTCAATGAATTCCTTGAGTTGGTCAACTTGAATGAAGCCATCAGAGGAGACTTGGAAACCTTTGGATGCTGATTTTGCCTCATCACTTATTTGGTGAGGAGGTGTTTCCGTGTCTTTTCTTTGCGTTCATCATCATTCGTACGAATGGACTCTTCTTTCTCCATTCTGAGCCTTGCAATTTTGCTCGTGCAACTGCTTGCTCATCTTTTCCACAAGCTCTTTCAAGCTTGCAAGTTGTTCCTCCATGGTTGAGGCGTCGATCATTATCACTAACTGGGAAGCGTCATCCTTTTTGTTAAGATTGTTGAATTGAACTTCGTCAGCAGATGTAGTCGGCCTTGGAGCTTCTAACGCTTGTCTTGTCATGCTTCTTGTAATGACACCAACGACTTTTGAGGTATTTGATGCCTGAGACATCCTTGAACTTGGATTTCTGATGAAGAGAAAAGATAGAAGGTAGGGATTGCCCCAATGGGCGTGCCAAAATTTGTAATCACGAAAATCGTATTTAATTAAATAAACACGAAATTTGGATACAATTTGATTTCAATTTGGATCAAAATACAATTTTGTGGATTCTATCTCTATTCTTACTTTGATTCTTCTCTTCGAACTTGATATTTGAGTGTTCTTCGAGGTCTTCAACAGAATTTGGCTTCGTCGATCCTCTTCAACTTGATCTTAAAGTTTTATAATGTTAATCCAAAGGGTTTTCACCTTGTTTTTGGATTAAACGTTATTTTTGGACGATTTCTTGAAGAACTTTGACCTTGTTTTTCGTGGCGTTGAAGCTTGATCTTCTTGTTCTTCTTGAATTCAATCTTTGATCTTCTTCTTCAACAAATTGGAGGGCTTCTAACGTTTCCTCGTGGGCTACGAGCCTTGATTCTGAATCAAAAGTAGGAGTTGCTTGACTTTTGATGAAAAGCGCGTTGGAGATGACGAAGAAAACCTTCAAATCTTCAAATGAATGCCTTGAACTTTTGGAGAGATTTCTTCCTTCAACCTTGAGCTCTTCAAATTTATCCACCCTTTTCTTTTTCTTTTTACTTCAATAATGTCTTGTATTTATAGGCAAAATTGAGAGATTTAGGGTGTAGGTAATCTCATTCGTCCATTGAATTGTGATCACATGCTTCTCATATGTGGTGAGCTTGACTTGTGTTGTCATTTTATTGGACAATTGTTTTTATATATTAAATATTCCTTTTTATTTATTTAATTTAGGAATTCTATTTAAATAAACTCCTAAAATATAAATAAATTGGTATTTAATATTTTAAATACACGTGGCACGTTTTAATTAACCGTGATCTTTTTTAGTGTCTACAGTATCTACCACAAGCATCATAATATCAAACATTGATCATCAAATTAACATAACATTAAACCTAGTTCATCAAATGTGCAAAAAGTCGACAAGGGGTTTCTTGATCATGGATGAAACCTTAGCTTCATGGATATTCAATTTCCAGCCTAGGTCGAATCTTCAATGTTGGTATATGATAGGGCTTTTGGGTTTAATAGATAGAGGAAGGTGTGAGGGTGAGTTTGGTACAAAATGGTGGTGATTTGAGGTTGTTTATGTGTGTAGGAGTGTGGCTGCAACTATGGAGCTTCAATGGAGGATGGACGGTGTTCTTCAATGGAATCTTGGCTTAAAAGGGAGAAGATGAAAGAGAGAGGGAGAGAGAGACCGATTAAGAGAGAGGAGAGGGTGGAGGTGGAGTGTTGAAATGTGTTTTCATGCGTAATTCTCATGTATCTCATAATTATGTCTAATTCTTTATTTCCTATTTTTCCCTTAAATAATTTAGAGGGCCAAGCATCAAAACTCTTCTAGAAGGCCCACTAAGGTAATAATCCATTCCACTCACAACATTTAATTAAATTAAATATTAGATCAATTTCCCCATCTTATAATACAAGGTTGGAATTTTTATAAATTCCCTTATCTTAAATTAATAGGGCCAAAATTGATAGGGAAATTTAGTAATATAATTTCTGGAATATTTCTTCGGAATCAACCTCGAGTTTATTCACATATATATACTAGTGTGTCTTTAATTAATTTAAGGGAAGAGTAGCCGAAAATTACATCCAATAAATTAGGAAATTTTAATTCTGAATTTCATTTTGGAATCAATTCCAAATAATATTTATCGTCTATAGAAATACTCGATTGGGCCTTAAATAAATTCTCATGGTATTTAATCTATAGTGATAGGTAGGGATGTCAATCCGGCTGATCCGTCGGGTTTTGGGCTAACCCTATCGGGTTGCGGGCTATTCGGTCTGGGTTGAATCGGGCTGAATCATCGGGCTATATATTCTTGAACCTAATCCTAGCCCACCGGTTTTCGGGTTGGCAAAATTTACGAATTTATTTTTATAAAGATTTTCTTAAGATATTTTAACAACCCCTAAAATAATATAAAAATTAAAATGATGAACCAACACAAATAAAAGACATCAGACAACAATATCTTCGCAAAAAAATAGTGATAAATAGATAAAAGGTTGGCCAATCATAGTTTAAAAAAATATCAATCCTTATATACCAACTAATTTAAGTAATAGAAGTATATTCTTCATCATATTACATGATAAAATAGGGATTATAAAATTAAATGTAGCTTTCACTTGGGTGAACATAACAACGAGAGGCCAAAGGTGCTTGAAAGGAAAAAATGAGTAGGTATGCTAATTAGGAGAGTGGCGAGTGGAAGACAGTGAAAGAGGAAGAAAGTGGGGATTTTTCAATTTGAGGGTAATGGACTACGTCATTGTGAGAGATCGATGAGATTTTGTGTGACATAAAATTAGGTCTAGAGAATTAGTTTTTTGGGTATAATATGATATAAATAATATTAGAAATAATGAATAATAAAATATTATAAATATATATATATATATATATATATATATTATTAAATATTTCCAGACCTACGGGCCAACCCGCAATCCACTGGGCTCAATCTGTTTGGGCTGCCAACCCGTCGGGTTCAACCTGTTCGGTTAAAATTAATTTCGGGTTGGAAATTTTTTATCCTAACCCATATTTTAGCCCACCGGTTTTGGGCTGACCCATCGGTTTCGAGCTTTATTGACATCCCTAGTGATAGGGTAGAATGGGCCTAAATTAATAATATTCCAAGTTGGCCCAAAAGTGTAGAGTTAATCAAATGGGTCCACTAGCCCAACACTCTTCTTGAATTAATTCTTGGGCTCAAAATAATTCATCTAGCCCATTGCTCCTCATGATTTAATACTTGAGCTAAAATTAATTTGTCTAGCCCATATAATAATAATAATAATAATAAATATAATAATAATAATATGAGGGCCGAAATAACTATAAGCGACCGATTAATTTATTCAAAGCTTTAATCGTCGTCGTGCGTGTTTGTAAATAATTTTTTTAGCGCAAATATGCGGGGTGTTACAAAGATCAAAGATGTCTTGTAGTCAACAGATTGGATCAATGCAATGCAAGAGGAGTTAGCAGAATTCGCTCGCAATAATGTGTGGTATTTGATGGATAGACAAACACACCAATCAGTAATTCAAACCAAATGGGTGTTCAAGAACAAGCGAGATGAAACCGGAGGACAAAGGATATGCACAGTGTGAGGGCATAGATTTCGATGAGACATTTGCCCTAGTTGCCAGACTGAATGCCATTCGATTATTTTTTGCTTATGTTCCACATCATAATTTCATAATTTTTCAGATGGATGCAAAGAGTGCATTTCTCAACAGGGAACTGAAAGAAAAAGTATATGTTGAACAGCCGCCAGGTTTCAAGGAATTGAATCAAGTTTATAAACTGAGGAAAGCTTTATACGGGTTGAAGCAGACACCATGAGCATGGTATGAGACACTTTCCCTGTGTTTTCTATAAAATGGATTTGAGAAAGGAAAAATCAATAGAACTCTATTCAGGATTAAAGATGGAACTGATATCTTGTTAGTCCAAATTTATGTCGATGATATCATTTTTTGTTGCAAGAACTTGGACCTATGCGAGAAATTTGCCCAGTTGATGCAAAGTAAAATTTAGATGAGTATGATGGGCAAGATGACATATTTCCTTGATTTACAAGTGATAACTAGAGAGAAATTTTCATCAACAAAAGGAAATACACCAAGGATTTAATCGACAAGTTTTGCCCAAAGAAAACTAAAACCATGAGGATTCCTACGAGCCTTAGTTCTCAGATCAACCTTGACGAAGAAGGAGACCAGTTAATCCAACTAGCTACAGAGGAATCATTGGATCATTGTTATATCTGACCGCGAGCAGGCCAATATCTCCTATGTTGTTGGATTTTGTGCGAGATTTCAAGCCAATTCTAAGAAATCACACATGGAAGCTGCCAAGCGAATTGTGAAATACCTAAAAGGAATTGAATCCTTAGGTACATGGTATCCCAAAACTGACGAACTTATTTTAAATGGTTATTTAGATTCATATTTTGGAGGCTGTAGAATAGATCGAAAGAGCACAAGTGGAACTTGCCTGTTCCTATGACATAAACTGATTATCTGGTTTAGCAAAAAGCAGTATTTTGTAGCTACATCCACCACAGAAGTTGAATATGTAGTCGTTGCTAGTTGTTGAGCTCAAGTGTTTTGGATTAAGCATCAATTGATGGATTGTGATATCACAACTGGATGCGTGCCTATATATTGTGATAGTAGCAGTGTTATGTGCTTTACAAAAAATCTAGTTCACCATTCGAGGACAAAACACATAGACATCCGTCATCATTTTATCCGGGATCATATTGTGAAAAAATATATATATGTGGAATACATCATAACGGATGATCAGTTGGCAGATATCTTCACCAAACCTCTGGCAGAAACTAGATTCAAAGAATTATGCCTCAAACTTGGTTTACTTAAGTTTGATGAAATTTCAATTGAAGAGGAGTAGATGCGGATTAAAACTGAGGCCTAGCTCTCAGTTTTAAGTTTTTGGATTTCATACTTAAACATTTTCTATCACAAACGGTATCGTTGAAGAAATCGAAGAACTAAAATTTGAAAACTAGTTCCTAGTTTTTGTTTGGATTTCATTCAAGGAAGGTTGCAGAATTAAACCGAGCCCAAGCTCTCGGTTTAGGAACTGAAAAAGTGGATTAAAAATTAGTTTACGTAACTAGAGGCGGGATATTTGAATTCAAATTGTGACATATCTCACAACCATCATTAAATGAGAAGCAGGAGGCGAATCAATCCGGAACTGCCACGTGCCGAGACCCACTCCCCCACGTACAATTGTGGCAGCCAATTCAACAGATGCCATCTCCCAACCGTTGATCGTACGCAGATGAAGCAATTTTGACCAACCAATTGCAGTTTCATTTCTATATATATGCAAAGGGTTTCTTGCATTTATTCGTACTGCCACTTCACCTTTGCAAACATTCAAAATCCTCTCAAACCCAGAGAACTCAAAGGTATTCAAGTTGTCCGAGACATTCATTCCTACATTTATTTCAAACCATTCAAGATGCCTAAGAGAACATCTACAGAAAATCCCGAGCACGGGACATCAACTTCTGGCCAGACTAGGTCATTCACTATGAGAGACGACATTCCTCACGCCTAACTTGTAAAACTGGCAAAAGTTGAAGAATCGGCTGTAAATCTGATGATGGCATAGAGGAGGGCTACCCAGATTAACAAGGAGAAGATCCTCCTATAGGAGGAAGCAAAGAAAGTATGCCCAGACTCTCGTCTAGAGGAGAAACTGAAAATGAGGAACTTCTCTATTATTTGACTATATATCCTAAACAATTCCATCCGTTTATGGTGGCAGAGCTCTATGCCAATGCTGTGATTTCATATGATGAAAGATCCTTCAGCACCACAGTGGCCGGAGTACCACTCGGAGTTCACCCCCAGTTGCTGAACAAGTTGTTCTAGTAAAAGAACAATAGCACGGATATTGTGAGTAGTTTGGGATTGTTACATTTGCAATGTTAACCTGCATCAAAATGTCTTGAAGGGATTGATTTTTTTTCTGGATGATCGAATATTGGTCGTTCGATCTTCTAGTTTCTTTTTTCTGCTTCAAAAATGTTGAGTGAATGATTGATGCAGTTGAGCCAATAAGAATATGGATGTGAATGGGAGATGCATGAACCACTGCATTGTGGGTCCATCAAGGCTAGCTCCAAAACTTTTACACATGCATGCCTCTTTTTGACAATCAAGATCTACGATAGTTTGCATTTTCATCTTAGACAAAGTGATGAATTTGTCTGGGTCCATCTTCCTGTTGTACGACTAGATTGTTGTAATTGTGAATTTTATGGGTAGTTGGACCGTTGCAATCTTGGGGGGCAAATGGCGAGTCAGCAAAGCTATTAGTGATATGTTCTTCGTTGGGTCTAGTGCTGCGAGGATTAAAGCCCACAGTCATTGTTGGTCCCCGATCAGAGTTATGACATATGCAGCGGAAGTATTAATGTTTATCTCGCACGTGTCCTGCTAAGGTCTCGACTTAGCAAGTGTTTATCAAAATGTTTTAGCTCGTGTAGTAGTTAGATTGATTGCAGTTTATACTACAACACTTGGTGTGTTGAGTTTCAAATGATTTAACCAACTAACAAAATAGCGTAGCAAAGCAGTAAATGACACAAGGATTTTTATAGTGGTTCGGACAATTTTTCTACGTCCACTCTCCAGTCCTCTGGCTGAAAATTCACTAGAAGAATGAGAACAAGGTCAGGCCTAATCTCTAACGTTGAGCAGCTCCTCCATCTGGTCAGCGCACACCTTCAAGCACCTCGATCTCCAATCTTCAAACGGTGTCGCTCCTTAGAGTGAGGATAAACTTCCCTTCTCCTCAAACGTCGATTGCTGGGAGTTTTATAGTTCTTCCCAGAACCTATCTTTGTGTTGGCGTAGCCCGTACGAATCACTCTTGCACCGTAATAGTGACTGCTAGATTCTTTCTGGAATAGAGAGAATCCCAATGTTACCTTTTGAAGATGAACTTCACAGGTCTTCGAGCTTCTATTATGAAAGCTTGCAAAAAGCTTCAATTAAGAACTTAGCTCGGATGAGTTCGCGTGATAAAGAGAATAAGTTTGATCTCTTTTGATATCTCTTGTATGTACGAAGTCGCGAACCTTTGAATCAAGTAAGGATGACACCTATTTATAGGTGAATATTCAAACAACCATTTGAATTTTATGCGTTAGACTCAAAGGGAATGCTTGCCTATCGGCATGCTTCCTTTTTCTGCGGTGGACAGAGACTCTTCAAGTCCCTTCATCTCTGATTGGCGTAGCATCTTTCTTTAGCCGTCTCTTGTAAGAACGGATCCTTTGTAGGTCTGAACCGATTTTCTTCATGATGATTATTCCATCTTTTTGGTTGGTTGTTTCTTCTCGTAACTTGTAATCTGTCTGATATTTGGCTTTATAATCTTTCTCTTGATTGCTAATTGCTGACTGTCGTCTGCTGACTGTTGCTACGCGTCGGATGTCTTCGCAGATTGCTAGAACTCCTTTTTCAGCATTTTTTGTTGCTTCCTCCATATTGCTGGTCGTTCTGAGCTTCAGCAGTCTTCAGCAATTGGATGAGTTCGCTGATTCCTAAAGCAAACTTGCATCTTTCTTTTTCCTAATCTGTTACAACTTGAGTATGAATTCCTATAGAGGACTTTTTACAATTGATTCGATACTGAGTTGCTTTGATCCACCAAAACATATCATACTATGATAATGAATTGGTTTACATTTGAGGGGTCTAACAATATTCCTAACAATTTCCCTATTTTTGGTGCGATCAAAGCCACTACATTAAACTTTACTTCTTGACTAATCATGGGAAAGCTGATTACTGAGATTACATAAAAGTTTTCTATCAATTCTATTCTCAGTGTCTCAACTCCCATAAACTCAGTATTGTTCCTAATCATTCCCCCTTAACGTATAAAGGGTATTGCTCAATTAAACGATTCAATCAGGTAAATAGCTTCAAGGTCATATTGTCAAGTAAGTACAAAGCATATTCACGCATAATATCGTCAAGCAATCACAGGAACATATCGCACACATCACATCCCACGCAGTTTGCTGATTACACCAAATGTGTAATTTCGGCTTATTCACTTAGATCAGCGTTGGACAATGAGATGTTGTCTTCAACCTGGGTTAGTTTTTTTATTGATAGTCAAGTATTTTTCGTACAATCACATAACCCAAATCGCAATTAAAAGATTGTTCAAAACAGCTAGGAGTTGTAGAGTTTGAAGAGATATTACATCTTTGTTGTTGAAGAGTTTGAATTAGCAGCATTCTTGACACTTAAGGAACCGGCAGTGGGCTTTTTCATTTTGCTGAGAGCTTCTGTTGTCTTCTTCATGAAGTTGTCCATGAGAGCTTCTCGTTCTTGTCTTCTGATTCTTTCCTTCTCTTCAATTCTCCTCTGTTCTTCTTTCTCTTCCTCCTCATGTTGTCTCCTTAGCTCTTCTTCTTGTATTCTTTTGGCCTCTAGTCCACGAATCCTTTCTTCTTGGTCCATTCTTCTTTTTGCTTCTTGAGCTAACCTCTTCTCTTCCCCCTCTTTGATCGCAACAAAAATACTAGTGGAGAAGGTCTCGAAGTTGTCGAGTTGGATGGTAAGAATCTCGTCTTTAGCTTCAGACATTGTGGTAGCAATTTCCTTGCGCATGATCGGTATCATCTGCTCTTTGATACTCTGTCCTACCATCATATGAATATAGTGTTGGAGATCTCTCTGATAAGTGCGGGTATTCGCAGGCTCAATTGCCAGGAATGTAGAGTCCTCAGCAGGTACGATTTGATTTGCATCGGTAGACATGAGAGCTGTGGTCTCCAATCTTGCAGTTGAAGTGGATTGTTGATCAGTCGGGGCCATTTAAGAGTGTAAGGTTTCCCTTACTATTTCTAATTCAGTAGGATTATGTTCGGATGACTTTAATTCTTGTACTCTGATAGGCTTGTTGGCGAGTTGGTTTAGAATTTTCTCCTTGAATTCCAACATCTTCATCATGTCTTCCTCTTCCTTTCTTGCAGCTTGTTGTTCAGCTAATCTCTTCTAAGATCTGCAGCAGCGGCCATTTGTCGTCTGGTGGCAGGAGATTTGAAATTCTGAGTGAATGGTGGAGAGTCTTCTATGGCGTACTCGGAGGGTGGCAGAGATCGATCTCCTGTGGCAGCTCTGTGAGCCTTGATCTTCTGTAACCTCGCAGCAACTTGCTTCTCTGTATACTGTCTCTTGAATTTCTGGTCTATCCAATCATCAGCCCATTCTTCTAAACTCCTCCAGTAGTTAAGACCCATCCTTGCCATTATGATTGAGCGGTCCTCATAATGTAATTCATGAGTGGCATAGTCAAAGAATTGCAATCTCTTGAACTCAGTTCTCAACCATTCCTGTTCGGACGTTTCTCCATCGAGTTCAGCAGGATATGAGTCATTGACTTTGGCAGCAACTTGATCTTCTATGAATACACTAATGTATCTTGCCCAGGAGATGAGGTCCTCATTCTCCTCATCGCTTTCTGTGACAGAAGGGCACCACTTTGCAATTCTATTTGCCTTGTAGTTTCTGTCGGGTGGTCCTTCCATGGGCACTCTTAGAGTTTCTTCTCTGAATACGGATTCTTCATCTGTGACAGTCCTTGCATCTTCTTCATCGATAGAGCTGGGAAGATCACTGAAGCATATACCTGAAAGTACTGGAGAGCTGGGAATTGGAATGCGTCGTTGCCAGATGGATTCTATGGTTCTTTCGAGCAATCTTGTGGTATCTGCCTCTGTATTCCATCATGGAACGGTAGAAGGATCAATACCCAACCATCATATATATTGCTCATTCCGAGCTCGCACTTGCTGTGAGATCTGCTTGTAGTTGTTCTCTAGACTCGGCATTGAGAGAGGTAGTTGCTTTAGCAGTATTGCCGTTAGCATTCCTTTCTTCTTCTACTGTTGTAATCGGCAGGACCTCTTCTGGCTTGACTGTCTCTGAATCTGCATTCCTCTGCTCTGCTTCCTGATTTCCTAAATCGATGGCTGGGATCTGGTGTGATGTTGTTTCCAGATCAGCTTCTGCCATGATTGTCACATATTGGCATTCTCCTTGGGCAGCCAATTGTGCTTGTTCACTTTTCTTTTCATCAACAGGACTGTTACCTTCTTTCTCAGCAGCCTGTAACAGACTTTGTTTAAAATTTTCTTCAGCTCTTACGCTTCCCCCTAGATCGGTGGTGGGCTGGATTTGTGTTGTGTCGCAACTTCTTTCTCATTGTCCTTGAGTTGGCAATCTCCTTAATTCCTTCAAGGCTTCTTTTAGTTGCCTTCGCTCAAGATCAGCAATCGCTTCCACATCTTCAGCGAATGTGACCTTGTTCTTCCCTTTGTCGGCTTGCATTTTCTCAACATCCTTTTAAGTGATGCGACCTATTTGTTCTCCAACTTAAATCTTGGCGTTGCGCTTGGCATAACTAGCCATGACTTCGGCATACCTTGAATCCCTTTCTTCAAGCGTCATCTCAAATTAGAACATGGCGTAGTCTCTCTGTTCTTGTGCCTTTTTTTGCTTTTCTTTGATGCTTTTTCTTCCGAGATTCTTCTTCATCGGAAAATTCAAGCCTTCGCTTTGCCGTAGCATCTGTGGATTTTGTCGTCATCTCCTTGACGACATCTGAAAATGGTAGAGAAGTATCTACCTTGGGTTCATTGATTTGAAGAGTGTTACCTGAAGACCTTCATTGCTTGCCCCTTCGCTTGACTTTCTCATCATCACTCGTTGGTTTCCCTTTCTTTTGTCGAGGGCTCCTCTGCGTTGGCCTCCTCTTCAAGTTGGTTTGATCTGGGTGTTGACCAGGTGCTTGTGATGGATTATCAACCAAACTTTCGAGTTCAGTAAACAGAACATCCCGTTCTGCTTTATGTCATTCTTCTTCAAATTCTTCGGCAGTAAGTGGAGCAGCAGTAAGCATAACCATATGCCCTTGATCTGGTTCTTCTTCATCAGAGCATGCTTCTTTAGGGTTGACGTTGCTCTTTCCTTTCGGTATCAATGGTTTCCTGATGTTCTTCGGTGGTTGTTGCTTTCTGGTTTGCGGTATGTAGTAAGAGTAGATCAAGTCTTCACCTCGGCAGCGTTGTCCTTCTAGTACAATTCCTTCTAGAAAATGGCTTATCTTCAATCCAAAACCTACGTCTTGAGTGAATGTGTGATCCTTTTTCACACTCTTGTTCTTGTAGACATGTGCTAGCCATTTGGTATATATGAACTTTGCCCAATTTCCACGCACTTGATCCTCAATGGCCATCATAACAGCGAACTTCTTAGCACTTAACTCAGAAAGTGAGCCCACTTCGCCCACTAGCATCCTTACGACTACTTGTGCTAGATTCTTCATCGGTTCTGCTAGAGATTTCAGAGGTGCTACTACTTTCCATGAATCGGTATATAAATCCGACTTCCATCTCAGTCATCTTTTCTTCATCTAGGCTTCATCGTTGACTTTGTAGTTGGCTACATCTTCACCATCGTTGCGGAGTCCGTACGTCTTCTCCAAAATTTTTGGGCTTACTGTGATCTTGATACGCAAGACACTTGTGGTGAAGGATTTCTCCTCTTTATCAACAATTGCACGCGTGAAGAATTTTGCAACTATGTGTGGACGAAATTTCTTTGGTTCTGTAAATAAGTATCTCAATAGGTTCTCTCGGTCGAGTCTACCTATGAGGTCTTCACACCAGTGCTTCCGGAACATGGGCTCGTATAGTATTTTGTTCTTCTTAACTTGAGCGATCCTTTTCTGTTCATGAGTAAGTTCACCAGGAAGTTTTCCATGGCTTATGGTGATTAGCCTGTAGTGTGGAATTGACTCATTGATGTCCTCCGATTTGTAGATGCCTGTGAAGGTTGGCTAGAATTGTTCTGGTTCCTCGGGCATGTTGGTGTTTTCGGATGATTCAGCAGGGGGACTGGTGCGGTTGAAGGATTCCGCCATTGATGTATTCTTCTGAAGGTTTCAAAAGGTGTAGAAGAATTTTGAATCAGAAGGTCCGAAGGTATTAGGGTTAGAATTCCCTAACCAAATTTCTTTTATATGATCCCTCTTGAACCGGCTTCTACTATGAGCGGTTGGATCACCTCTTCTGATATGGATGAATCTACGGTTGGCCAGTTGGTGACGGTTTGCCATATGTTCCCTTTCAATCGGAACCGTGACTGTGGCTGACGTGTCACCTTGGCATTCGTCGCCGCTCTGTGCAAGAGTTACTTTGTAATGAAAGCGAACTCTGCAGTTTCTTCATCATTAGATTATCCCGCCTTTCGAGATATATTTGAATCAACAATCTCCTTCTTGCTGGTCAACATTCAAGAATGCATGTGTTGAATACTTAGAATTGTGAAAGGCTTATGCTGAGAGCTTGGACTCAACATACGATTGTATCTTATAATGTCATATGTCTCTTATTTTGCTGAGAGCTTGGACTCAGCATTCTCTTTTGCTTTGAGGTGTGTGACATTATTCTGGACCTGATTTGCTGAGAGCTTGGACTCAGCATTCTGTCTTTGTGGTCCTTTGTTCAGTAGATGCTTACAGTTTGCTGAGAGCTTCGACTCAGCATTCTCATATATTTTTTAAGCAATCTTCCAAACTTTGCTGAGAGCTTGTTCTTAGCTCTTCAGGGTTTTACTGAGAGCTTAGACTAAGTAAACAAAAATAGACTCTTCTAAATTTTGATCCATGTAGAAGCAAGAGTCTTCTTTACTGAGAGCTTGGACTCAGTAAACATTTTTTGGTCTATCTGCTATTCTAAAATAGCAATTATCATTAATCAACTGAGAGCTTGGACTCAGTATTCATCGGATATCTGCTGAAAGCTTGGATTCAGCAGTTCTTCTGGACTCTCTAAATTCAATGAACTTCTCAATTTCAAGAGTCTTTTACTGAGAGCTCATCCTCAGTATCTGTCGGGAATTTGCTGGAGCTTGGATTCAGCAGTCAGCACAGAGTGATTTGCATGAATTTATCCATCATTTCACCATTTAAGCACTTTGCTTCCGACGGGGTTGGGAAGACGTTTGAGTGAATTCCTATCATTTGATTTTCCTTTACATTTCTTTCAAATTATTCATGGAAAATCATATTTATTTTTGATAGGTCTCTTTAAACAAGGAGTGTAATGATCTAGCATTTTTGAATTAGGCGATTAAATTGCTTGAGACAACAGACTATTGTTCTCAAAACGAGCAATTTATTGATATCATTAATTTACAAGAATTACACTTCGCAAAGTATAATATATACAAGTTTACAATGATCAATATGTCTTCAGACTGCTTCAATAACGCCTTTGCTAGATCTGCTCCTTCTTGGTCTTTTCCCGAGCTCATTGCTGCAAGCCGCCTTGCTTCCGCAGCAATGTGTTGACTTCAAGGCTGTGAGATGTCTAGTGTTGACATATCTTCAGCTTCCAGCCTTGGCTTTCCTGTGGACACTTCAGAACACGGAAGAAAATCCGAAGCCTCGTATCTTCTGCACGGCTTAGTGTTCTTGTCCACATTTTCCATCAACACTAGATGTCGTACAGATGTTCCTACACTTTGTAGGATGGGTAACATCTGCACCATCCATGGATCCTACTACAAGTACTATGAGAAAACATTGAGAATATTTCTCTTTTACTTGCAAGCCTTTCCTCCATCTACTATTTTTCTCTGAATCCATTGCTTTTGAAACACTAGAAGAAGAGGTGAGGAAGATGTGATCTGGGATTCCTTACCCAAAGAAATTCCCAAATCTGATGACTAAGGAATATCCATCTTAAGACCCATCTCACAAGTTTTTATCTCACCAACGAGAAAACTATCATGGCTTGATAGAATGGACCGCCTATCTCCGTTCCATTCTAATATGAGAAAACTCATCGTCCAAGGTAAATCGAGAATTTAGAGAGTCTTCTTAGATGTGATATCTGTGAAGATTACAACTCTTCCTCTCAATTTAGAGACTTCCAAGCCACGTTGCTCGAACCCATTCTGGAGGTATTTTGGTGAAATGGTAAAGGACGACATTTCTGATTTCTTCGAGCAGGATTTCTTGAAAGATGGGAACGGAGGCAGAGAGTAGATCTAGGGTTTTGAGGTTTTGAGATATGGATTTCCAGAGGAATATATCTTCTCTTAAATAGACACAACCTTTCCTAGAGACTCGATCTTCTAATTACTTCGTCTGCCTTGGGAACCGATGGTTTCTCTATAGCCTTTCCACGTGGCGACTATTTTCAGAACTGAATCGTCTCGAGCTTTTGAACAAAATCTTCAGTAAAGATAGTGAATATGTATCATCGTTTCGTCACTGATGATGATCTTAATTGATACGTCGGTTGAGTATCCCGATATTTATTCCCATATTTGATCAATTTCCCAAGATTGATTCAGATTTATTTTTGTTCAGCAGTCTTCCATTATTTTGCTGAGAGATGGGACTCAGCAATCATTTGACTTATACTGCCGAATTCAACATTCTCCTTTATTGATCATCTGGACTGCTGAGAGTTGGGACTCAGCAATCTTCCAATCTGCTAAAATCAGTATCCTATAGAATTGCTGAGAGCTGGGACTCGGCAATCTTCACAAGAATATGTTTTTGAAGAGCGTGAGCTGGGGCACACTCTTATTCCGCAACTTCTAAAGAATACCAATAATGATTTTTCAAGAACAGAATGAGAGCTTGGACTCATTCTTCCATAACCTCATCCAATTCCAATAAGTCGAGCATAAGACAAAGCTCTTTGAATCTACTTTCTGCTAGAGGCTTAGTGAATATATCTGCTAGCTGATCCTCTGTTCTGATGTAGTCTACTGAGATATCCTTCTTTTTGACATGATCTCGAATGAAGTGATGTTGGATATCGATGTGCTTTTTTTTAGAGTGATGAACAGGATTTTTCGTAATGCACATCGCATTGTTGTTATCGCAGGAAATGGGAACGCAACCACTACTAACTTCATAGTCTTGAAGTTGATGCTTGATCCACAGCACTTGTGTACAAAGCTGGCAGCAGCTACGTACTCTGCTTCCGTTGTGGATGTTTCTACGAGTGTTGTTTTTTGCTGAACCAGCTTATCAACTTATGACCTAGGAATTGACATGTTTCGCTCGTACTCTTCCGTTCAATTCTGTAACCTCCAAAATCAGAATCTGAGTATCCTATGAATGTGAGATCATATGCTCTGGGATACCAAATTCCTAATGATTCTGGTCCTTTCAGATATCTGACAATTCTTCGAGCATACTCCATATGAGACTTCTTTGGATTTGCTTGATATCTGACACATACTCCTACAACATATGAAATGTCTGGTCTGCTGGCTGTCAAGTATAGTAGGGATCCAATTATTCCTTTGTATGTTGTGGGGTCTACGGATTCGCTTTCTTCATCCATTGAAATTTGACATGTTGTACTCATGGAAATCTGCAGAGTCTTCGTCTTTTCTGGGCAAAATTTGCTGATGAGATCCTTCTTATACTTCTTCTAATGAATGAAAATCCCATCTTCTGATTGTTGTACTTGTAGACCTAGGAAGTATGACATCCTTCCCATCATACTCATTTGGAAGTTGGTTTGCATAAGCCGAGCAAACTTCTCGCATAGACCTAAATTTCTTGATCCAAATATGATATCATCCACATAGATTTGGACAATTAAGATGTCCTCAACATCTTTGATCTAGAATAATGTTCTGTCGATCTTCCCTTTTCTGAAACCGTTCTTCAGCAAGAATTGTGATAGCGTCTCATACCACGCTCTTGGAGCTTGCTTTAGTCCGTAGAGAGCTTTCCTTAGTCTGTACACTTTGTCTCCTCGTTTGAAACCTGGAGGTTGTTCCACATAGACTTCTTCTTTCAATTTGCCGTTTAGAAATGCACTCTTGACGTCCATTTGAAATACTGTGAACCCATGATGAGCAACATAAGCTAGGAATAATCTGATTGCTTCCAACCGAGCTATTGGAGCAAATGTTTCCTCGAAATCTATCCCTTCACACTGCGCATAGCCCTTAGCAACTAATCTGGCCTTGTTGCGAACGACGAGTCCATTCTCGTCTCGCTTATTCTTGAATACCTACTTAGTTCCTATTACTGACTGATGCGTTAGACGATCGACGAGATCCCATACATGATTCCTTGTGAACTATAATAGTTCCTCCTGCATTGCGTTGATCCAGTCTGCTGATTTTAGTGCCTCAGCTACTTTGGTAGGCTCTTCTTGTGATATGAAGCAGGCAAGTAGTGCATTGTGTCTGGTTCGGATTGGATCGGCAATATCTCATAGAATCGCTTGAGTAGGATGATCTCTTAGCAGCCATTTAAGTCTTTGAAGTTCTTCTACAGGAATGACTTGACTACTAGATGGTCCGATGGGTTCTTCTCATACTGGTACATCAACAAGCTGTAGAGTCTCCAAGCTGTCTGCTACCCTAGTTGAGTTGTCTTCTGTTGAAGGATTGCCTTCAGGCACTTTGTCTGCTGGACTTTGTATCGCTGGTGTAGTACTTCTATGTGCAGCAGTCTGCCCTTGGTTGTCTTCAACATGATTGTCTTCAATACATCTCTCGCCATTTTGGGAATCTTCAGATAGTTGAGCATCATTATCTCCTCTAGTTCCCTGTTGATCTGCAAGTTCTTCGAGAGATTGTATGGTGGCCTAAGTATTACTGATTGCATCACAAGTCCTCTTGACTGTCGATTGATCAGTCAAAGGCTCCAGTAGAGATGATGATTCATTCATCAACCTAGTCGGATCATTCGGTTCAGCTTCAAAAGTATTTCAGCCCGAAGTCCCATTGACATCATTGGTTTCATGAAACTCATCTCTTTGGCTTCTTATGGTCCTGTGCACTAAAGTAGCTTCATCAAAATAACATTGCACGTTATTTCCACAAGTTTGGTAGTCTTATTAAGTACTCTATATCCCTTGTGAGATGGATGTCCATATCCTAGGAACACTCCTTCATCGGCTTTGGGAGAAAAAGTACTTAATTTCGATTTTCCATTATTATGGATATAACATGGTGAACCAAAAATGTGAAGATGAGCTAAAGAAGGCTTACGACAATGATATACTTCATAGGGAGTCTTGTTGAAACGAAGATTCAACCCACTTCAATTTTGCGTGTAGCAAGCATTCATTACTGCTTCTCCCCAGTATTTTTGACTTAGATCCGTATCAGCAAGCATTGTCCGCACGGCTTCTTTTAAGGTTCTATTCCTTCTTTCTGCCAAACCATTTTGATGGGGTGTTCTTGCAGTGGACCTCTCATGTCCGATCCCATCATTGGCGCATAATTCCATCAATGCTCCATTGCAAAATTTTGTACTGTTGTCGGATCTTATCCTTTTGACCGTGAGCTCCTTGTCATTTTGAACTCTAATTATTAGCTCCGGAAGGATAGTTTTCACTTCGTCCTTGCTTTTGAGTAACCTCACCCATGTGTACCTGGAATATTCATTAATAACAACTAGAGTATATAGTTTGTTACTTACAGTGGGTGGTGTCACAGGGCCGAATAAATCCATGTGCAACAGCTCAAGGATTATGTTTGAGGGGGCCTTTCTGGATTTGAATTGAAGGACGCTTTGGCTTGCTTTCATTGATGACAGGCTCTGCATATTCCTTCCTTCTTGAAGGTTTCTTGAGGTAAACCTGCAACGATGTTATTTCTAACAATATAATTGATGGTTTTAAAGTTCAGATGCGTTAGCCTTTTGTGCCATAGCCAATTTGTTTCTTCATTGTTGAATGTTATGAAGCATGATACTTGTTGACCAATTTCCCAATCAGCAATGTAGAGTCCTCCTTTTCTGTTTCCTCTAAGCTTCACTTCACCTGTAGTTCTATCTGCAACATCGCAACCTGTGTCAAAGAAGAAAACAATATATCCATTCTCACTTAGCTGACTTATGCTCAGTAGGTTGTGCTTGAGACTATCGATGAGGGCAACGTTGATTATTTGCATTCCATTTTGCTCGATGCAGCCTCTTCCGATTACTCTAGCCTTGGAGTTATCACCAAATAAGACTGAGGCTCCTCGGAACTTGCGAAGTTCTATGAAGCTCTCTTCATCTCCTGTCATGTGACCTGAGCATCCGCTGTCTAAGATCCATTCTTTGAGTCTTCTCGATAATCTTTTTTCTGAACCTGGTTCCTAAAAAACAAAAAGTTATAATTTCGGTACCCGATCAACTACGGGTCCTGCAGGATTAGTTTTCTGGATCATTCCCTTAGGAATCCAGACTTCCGTGATTTTGATGTTTCTCTTATAATCACGTCTCACTTCCCTTCCGTTCCTGTTGGCATAATTTCTATAATTAACATAGGAATGTGAAGTAGTGTGTTGAGCCATCATTGTCTTTTGAAAATGTTTTGAATTAGACTATGGCCTCAAGTAGATGTTCCTTCTACTTGGAGTGTATGCTGGCTTCCTTACAGCCTTAATAGATTACTTAGCCTTGCTAGAATTTGTATGAACCGTCCTAACAAATGAAACAGTTTGCTAGGTAACATACATTGACTTTGCTAGCCTTTTCAGCAAATCAAAAATTAAATCTTTGTCAAACAGTCAGTTGAGGGATATTGGTCTGCCAGCATTTCTGCTGTTCAATTGACTTAGTTTTTTCCCTCTTGTCTTTCCTAGCAGTCTGCTAAGTCTTCCTAGTGGCTGGGACGAAAGTAATCTTCTTTGATTCACTTGATTCAGCGAGGTGAGACTTTTCACTATCAAAACCTATTCTAGCAAAGTTCTTCGATCTTCTTTGGACACTTAAAATATCATCCAAATCTCTCGTGCTTTTGAAAATTTGCATTGACAAGCATTTAGCACAGAGTGATTACTTTTCAAAGTATCATTTTCCTGTCTCAAGATATTATAGCTACTGCTTAAGATGGAAAATTCAGTTTTTAACTTCAAAAGTTCCTCATCTGCTAACCTCGATTTATCAATCTCACTGGTCAAACTTGAAAGTTGAGATTTCAGAGAGGAGTTTTCTTTGACTAAAACATCCTTTAATGCATGAACTTTTGAAACTCTTTTAACAAGTATTCTACAGTTATTTCATCTGATTCCGAATAACAAGAATCAGCAGTGTCATGCACATTATCATAAAAGACATAGTAGAGTTTGTTACCTGGTTTGCTGTGGTAGCTAGAGCTGATTCTCCTGTCTGCTCTTCGCTGATGTCTGCCATGAACACCATTAGAACATCCTCTTCATCTTTTGATGAATAGTTTTTGTCGTCATAATTTGGGATGTCTGGTAGTTCTATTCTTGTCAGCAATACTTTGGTGACCGCCTTTGATGCACGTATTTCGAACAGCTTCCTTAGTCGTTCCCTTTATTCTGGATCTACCTTAGGACATTTGAACTTTAGGTGATCTGGGGAATTGCACTCATAGCATGTTCTTGGCGCTCTATTGTTGCTTTTGTTGTTCGTTAATTGAGTCTTCTAGAGATCTTCCTTCTTCCCTTTTGCCTTCAGCAATAGTCTTTGAAGTCTCTTCATTTGTTCTTCTAGCTCGCTCACGGAGCATTCATCCTCTTTGAAGTGCAATCCGCTGGTGGAGGGTGTCTCCTTTGCTGAACTGGACTAGGCAGGTCGATCTGAGTGGAATGGCCTCTTTGTCTTCCACTTCTGTCCATCTTTCTTCACAAAGAATGCCGCACTTTCCATTGGTTCTTCAATATTGACTGTAGCGCGAACAACCTCATGCTTGTTGATCTGGGCGATATCCCATTCGTGAGCTTCCAGTTAAGTGAATACGTCTTTGGTGCTAATCTTTGACAGATCATTCTCCTTTAGACTAGTTACTTTGACAAACCAATCCTCCTTAGGTAGTCTTGAGAGGATCTTTGAATTCATGTCAGGAAGTTCATATGTCCTTCCCAACTTCTTTAACTCAGCTACAATCTTGTTGAATCTTGTCTCCATGTCCTTCATGGTTTCACCTGGAATCAAACAGAAAGATTCATACCTGTCTACCCATTGTTGTAGCTTGTTTATCTTCATCTGGTCTCATTCTTTGTCCAGAGTGCTAAGAAAATCCCACATTTCTTTGGCACTGTTGTACTCCAACGCTTCAGCCGTTAGGATAGGTGACAAGGCACCTAATATGAGATCCATGGCGACGTAATTTATTTGATCGCGGGATCTTCTTGAGTCCATTCTTCAAATGGCTTATCTATCATTACGTCTGGTCCTTCTACGTTCTCTCCGACCCTTGTCTTCACCTTCTGGATCTTGATGGGTCTAACTTCGATCACTCGTTCATCTCTGGATGCACGTTCATTAGCGTGATCATCGACCTCTTTTTCCAAATAGAGTAGGATTCTGGAGTAAACTTGGGAAGCTTTGCGTTGTGCGCCATTTTCTTAAACCTGAGCTAAACACAAAAACACAGATATGCAAGAAAAATCTGAATCTGGTCCTTGGCGACTCAGAAGTAGCTAGTTTATAAAGACCTGGTGTGCGTGTGAATTCAACACACAAACCACGTTAAATTTTCAATCCAAGGTCCTTTCGAATTTACAAGTTTCACAAGTGCTCAAACGCTTGTAAATTCAAACAATACTTCAATTTGTAGTAATAATGGTTGAACAAGTTTCACAAGTGCTCAAATGAGTAAGAACGGATGTTGATAAGAACTTAGGTGTAATCCACTAGAGTTGAACTATTATGCAAACATATTTAATTCCTAGAAGGATGGACTATTACCCTACACTAGCCAACCCCCAGTCACGGTGAATTGACCGTTGATGACACTAAGAACCTCAAACAGCTACGTTATCGGATCTTAGACATCTCCTAATAGAACGTAAATCATCATCATATGCTCTAGCTCCGCACAGGGATTGGATCAAGGAACACAAGAACAAACACTATTCAAAACACTCCTTTCGGCGTGTTGGCTGCAAAATTCGTATCAATTAACACCTAGATTGGCTATTACCTACACCTAGGTGCATGTGAACTAGCTCTAGTGTGATTCAATCTCAAATAGGCTAGTAAACAAACATAATCCAACCTAGTTTTTCACACCTTAATTCAAATCAACATCCAAGGAAATTTAGAATTCCATACCTCTAATGTTCAACATTACAATATTCAATTGATAGCACAACATTACAAGAGATAGGTTTGAATGAATTTCTTCCCCTAAATTGAGCACTTTGATCTTGATCTACCACCTTGGATTTTCAATTCCTCTCAAACGATGGTGGATTAGCTCTTAATCCTCTTGGATTGGGATGGAGTGATGATGGAAGATAGAATTCGGGGAGAATTCTAACTTGATCTAATGGAAAAATGGAAAAAGTCCCCTAAAATATCGAATTTCCCCCTTTTATAGACGAGCAAACAGACCCTCAGATTCTGGGCCAAAATCAGATCGCCCAAGTCAGTTTGAAAACCGGAAAACCGCTCAAATCACGTTCTGGCTCAGCCGAGCCTGGCCTCAGAACCACCTGGCTCGGTCGAGCAAGGCAGGGTCGGCTGAGCTTGGCCTTTGTTCGTCATGGCTCGGTCGAGCCTGGCTTGGCTCGGCCAAGAGACCCCTTTGAACTCTGGCTTGCTCCTTTCCTTTGCTCTGCTCGGTCGATCCTGCTTCCATTTTACTCTTGGCTCGGGCGATTTTCCTCCAAAACTCAACCAAAAGTGTTGTTTTATGCTCAAAACTCAACATACACCATTCCAAACACAAAAACACAAAAACAAAACCAAAGAACAACAAAAACATATGATATGGGAGTAAAATGGACACAAACATGCAAGTTCACACATCGAAAAATAGGTCATTTTATGCACATATCAAGACCAACCGCTCTGATACCACTTGTTGGTCCCCGATCAGAGTTATGATATGTGCAGCGGAAGTATTAATGTTTATCTTGCACGTGTCCTGCTAAGGTCTCGACTTAGCAAGTGTTTATAAAAATGTTTTAGCTCGTGTAGTAGTTAGATTGATTGCAGTTTATACTACAACACTTGGTGTGTTGAATTTCAAATGATTTAACCAACTAATAAAATAGCGTAGCAAAGCAGTAAATAACATAAGGATTTTTATAGTGGTTCGGAAAATTGATATATGTAGCGAAAGTATTAATGTTTATCTTGCACGAACCACTCTTGCACCGCAATAGTGATTGCTAGATTCTTTCCGGAATAGAGAGAATCCCAATGTTACCTTTTGACGATAAACTTCACAGGTCTTCGAGCTTCTATTATAAAAGCTTGCGAAAAGCTTCAATTAAGAACTTAGCTCGGATGAGTTCGCGTGATAGAGAGAATAAGTTTGATCTCTTTTGATATCTCTTGTATGTACGAAGTCGCAAACCTTTGAATCAAGTAAGGATGACACCTATTTTTAGGTGAAGATTCAAACAACCGTTTGAATCTTATCCGTTAGACTCAAAGGGAATGCTCGCCTATCGGCATGCTTCCTTCTTCTGCGGTGGACAGAGACTCTTCAAGTCCCTTTGTTGTTGATTGGCGTAGCATCTATCTTTAGCCGTCTCTTGTCAGAACGGATCCTTTGTAGGTCTGAACCCCTTTTTCTTCATGATGATTATTCCATCGTTTTGGTTGGTTGGTTCTTCTTGTAACTTTTACTCCGTCTGATATTTGGCTTTGTAATCTTTCTTTTGATTGCTGATTGCAGATTGTCATCTGCTAATTGTTGTTATGCGTCGGATGTCTTCGCAGATTGTTAGATCTCCTTCTTCAGCATTCTTCGTTGTTTTCTCCGCATTGATGGTCGTTCTGATCTTCAGCAGTCTTCAGCAATTGGATGAGTTTGCTGATTCCTTCAGTAAACTGAATCTTTCGTTTTCCTAATCTATTACAACTCGAGTATGAATTCCTATACAGGACTTCTTACAATTGACTCGATACTGAGTTGCTATAGCTTTGATCCACCAAAACGTATCATACTATGATAATGAATTGGTTTACATTTGAGGGGTCTAACAATATTCCTAAAAGCCTTTGATTTTCCTCCAATTATTGTTTGAGAGCTTGTATTCTCTCGGCTGATTTGTCATTTTTTGCTGGTTGTGGGATTGTTTGAAGGTGATCCCGTGGCTCTGGAGGTCTACTCCTGGGCTTCTTAGTTGTTTTGGTCATACGGATTAGTTTGGTGTCATGAATGATATCCAACTTGCGTCTCACCTTGCCCTTCATTATTCTGAAGGTTCTCGAGCTATTGACGAAAAGCTTCAGCTTCAGTTGTAGCTCTACGATTTTCTTCTTGGAGAGCACGGAGTTTCTCTTCTTGGCATTTTAGTTCTCCTTCAAATTCAGCTCAACTCCTGGACACCCCCTTTTGAACTGATCCTTTGACTGTTTTTGACCGATGTTCATTCAAATTTTCCATTTTATCGTTATTTTTTTAAAAGGCCATACTTCTAGCACCAAATTGTTTATGTTAGTTTTTTGTAGGTTTTTTATTTTAAAGAATGCTGGAACAAAATAAGTTCTAAAATAGGAAAATAAATGCTAAACACATATAAATGCAGGAATTAATAGCACGTGACTTTCATTGATCATTATTGTTTAATTGCTTCGAGGATTTAATGTCTTCGTACAATCATAAATGATAGGTATTTTTAAGACTTTTGCCTATTAGTTGTATCCTTTGGTGGTCGAACTCATTCTTCAGCTGATGCAGCTCTTCAAAAAGTTGCATCCCAAAATATGTATCTTCCTGCTTTCAACAGTTCTTCGAACAACGAACGAGTTCGTCGAATGGAAGATTCACTTGAATAAGTTAGAACCTGGTCGAACAACTCTTGGCCAACACTACACTACAAAAAAAACTATGTGTAGTGATAATAAAATCGGTGACATTTAAATTTTTGTGGCTAAAAATACATTTACTGTAACAACTACACCTTTTGTCACAAAAAATACAATTTGTGACAATTTTATTAGTCACAGATATTTATTGTCACTAAAGCTTGGAAACAATATTTTTGTGACTAAACATATATGTATAGAAACAATAAATTCTTTCATTACAAAAAATATGATTTGTGACAATTTTATTAGCTGCGAATATTTATTGTCACTAAAGTTAGTGACAATAATATTTTTGTGACTAAACATATATCTACTGCAACAATAAATTTTCTCGTCACAAAATATATGATTTATGACAATTTCATAAGTTGTCAATATTTATTGCCACTAATGTTAGCAACAATAAATTTTTTGTAACTAAAAATGTTATTTTAGCTACAATTAATTTTTTCATTACAATTTTTTTAATTTGTCGCAATTTTATATGTTTTTAGTATTTACTGTCACTAAATACAGTGACAATAATTTTTTTGTTACTAAAATAACTTTATAGTGATAGTAACCAAATTTATCACAATAAATTATAAATTGTGATAATTTAATATATTATCACTAAATTCGACAACAGTAATATTATTGATGATGTTTTAAGAATATTTTAAAATTTGATAAACTCCACTAGTTCATTATTAATGACTTTTATAAGACACAATTTACTTTTGGTTACGTAATATCTAAAACTTTTCAAATTTATGAAATTCTATTTCATACTTCCAAAGTTATGAAATTATATCCTACATTATGTTCTATTAAGTAATTTGATCCCCACCAACTTAAAATCATTAAGATATCATTACATTTTTGTTAAGAATATTATGATATTTACCAATCTTAAACAAAATTCTTGATGTGGCAATTAAAATGCAATTGAATGTTGACTTTATATATTTAAGTACTTAAATTTTACAAATATTTGTATATAAGTAATAAAGATTGAAAAAAATTAAATTTAATCACATTTAAAATATGATTGAAGATTATATTACTATATTAAAAATTAAGCTATTTAAAGGTGATAAGATTCAAAATGTGTAATTAAGTTAAAACCCAAATTGAATTAAAAATTTAATTATGTAATTTAAATAAATACACACAATTAATTAAGATTATTAAAGTTTCAATGAGTTAATCATGTATTCAAAATATCAAATAATGCGTAAATTTTAAATTGTTTAGTTAAATTATAATTTCAGTTACATAATTATGCAATTTTTTTAATATAAATTAAAATCTTACGTTATAAATTTTTTATTAAAATTAGTTATTATTAATCTTATAATAAATTAAAAAAATACTATCAATTCGGCACATTCTAAATAATGAAGTAAAAGAAAATATTGTGTAGTAGTTTTTTAATATGAAATTGTATAAAATTTCATTTTATAAATATTTTTATTTTACTTTTATTTCTTAGAATTCGCTGATGTGGTAGTAGTTTTTTAATTTATAAGATTGTCAAGAATTAAATTTATAAAGTGTGAAATAGATTCCATAAATTTATTAAGTTTAGATAGATAGTCACTATTACCTTATATATATTAATTTTCCAAAATATTAGTAATTAATCATTTGGTTTAGTGAATTGTTACAAAGGCTTGAATTAAAGGTACATGGTTCAAATGTTGTTGGAAGCAATAAATACACCAAAATAGTAATTGCATTTTTATGAATTATTAATTTATAATTTCGTTGGGACCTCTATATCTATAAAGGGGATCTCCAAAAAAATTATTAATTTATTATCTTATCGAATTTGTTGATTTTTACACTAGGCCAAGTCAGGACGGAGAAATTTATTATATAAAGCAGTTTATTAATTTAAAGAGCATTAATTTATGAAGGTTTTACTGTATTAACTTTTTCTATCACTATGTGCAGGGTCCTGATTATTCATAGATATAGTGTCGTGCACCGATGGCTCGGTGGTCCTGATTGCTCGTGGTGCGGTACCATGCCCGGTGGATCCAGTCGATGGTTGGTTGCGGCTCGGTGGTGGTAGGCTAGGTGCGGTTCAATGGTTGGGTGTGGTGTGAGTGGTTAGTTGTGGCTTGATGTTGGCACACTAGGTGCGATGCAACAGTTGGGTGCAGTTAAAGGCATATCGGTTCGGTGGTGGCTGACCGACAGTTAGTTACGATGTGGGTGGGTTCAGACGATCTGGTCCACAACGGCTAGGTATTTTAGCGACGACAAATTTTGCAACTAAATTCGAAGTTTTTGTGATAATCACTGTTGTGGTTTAAAGATGTTTATTTAATGACAACACATATGTGTGACTATATCATAATATTTTAGTGACGATAAATTATGCTACTATATTATTAAGTTTTAGTGATAATTATTGTAGGGACTAAAACATGTTTATCTAGTGACAACACATCTGTGTAACTATATCATGATATTTTAGTAACAATTATAGTTTGTAACTAATTAATAGTGAATTAGTGATGTAAATTGGAGTCACAATAAAATAGAGCAATAGTGACAACTATCGTAGTTCGTTGTTAAACTCTTTAGCCACTATTCAGTAGCCACGACTAGCGACGACACACAATATTGTCACTAAGATGCTATAGTGATAAAATACATACTTATGGTGATAATTTTTGTCGTCATTATAAACCATTTTTTTTTGTAGTGCTAGCAAGCTTCTACACAAGCCTTGTCAGTTTTCTTTGGGCCAATGCCCCTTTTCCTTAGTGGGCCGAAAATGAGCCCGAAATTTTATGGCCCCTTTTTCAGTTAAAGATTTATGGATCCGGAACCAGCCATCACTAAAGCATAACAAGTTTAGGGGGCGTTTGGTTTAACTGTCATGAATCACTATGGGTATGGGTTTGATAGTATTGGAAATGGGTATGAGTTTGATTTTTGGGAATCATTCTCAATTCCGATGTTTGGTTTACTAGATGGGTTTTGGAATCATTTTTCAATTCTGATGATTTATTTTTATTTTTTAAGTTTATAGGTTTATAATATAATTAAATTGTTATACAAATAATAATTAATTTAACAATAAAAAATAACAAAATAAAATCATATTAAAACAAATAAATAATCTATTTATCTTCTTATTTGTTTTATAAAATATAAAATTAAGATACATAATAATTAATTTATAATAATAATAATATTATTATTATAATATATTAAAAAATAATATATAATTATAATAACATATAATATTATAAATAATATAATTTTCAAAAACATTAAAAAAAAGAAAAAGTAAATAAATCAGAAAATAATTATAAATAAAATGAATTAAAAATAAGAAAAAAATTAAGAAAATATAAAATTAAGATAAAAATAAATAATTAATATAATAATATTATTATATTAATATATTAAAAAAATAATATATAATATTATAAAATAATATAATTATCAAAATATTTTAGATTAATATTTTAAAAATAAATAAAGAAGAAAATAATTATAAAATAATATGAAATAAATAATTTTGGTAATGATATATGGAAATGAAAATGAAACCCACCATTTTGGAGGGTTTTGGTGATTCCCAAGTATTTGAGAATCATTCCCATTTTTTCATTCTCATACCCTTTAACCAAAAAGTGGGTTTCAGAGTCATTCCATTACCCACCAACCAAACGTCCCCTTAGAAAATTACAAGATAAGAGGTTTCAAAATTAATAGTGGATTTTCCATCTAAACAAATAATTATATCAGGTATCTTTTGTGTAGGGAACTAGGGATACAACATTGCCACTTCTCCATAAATATCGCCTAGTAGTGATCTAAGTGAACGAGAAGACTTAGCTGTCCGAATCATATGAAGAACAAATGAAACAGGAGATTGGGAAACAAGAGTACTATATGCCAACAATGGACGTTGTATACAACGTTCTTTATTGCTCTATATCTACTGCCACACACTCTTACATTGTTACATATTTCCCTTCCAAATATAGCTTTGCCTTTATTGCTGTCACCATGGTCAGTGTGCTATTTATACTTTTTTTCTTTTTCTTGAATTCCATTTTATCTGTATATTAATTAATTCCATGCAAGCAGGGGGAGAAAGATGTGGAGAAGGTTACGACGGCGTCCCAGGTCAATGAGAAAGGTGGTCTTAGAGCTGCATCCTTCATTTACGGTCAGCTTATTTCAAATCTTCAACCTTAATTTTTTTTCAAATGAATAAACTAGCTAGTTTAATTTTATTTTCCCCACCAGATATTTACTCTAGTATGTGGAAGAAACCCTCCCATTAATATTAATTTGTGACTTGCTCCTTTCTCTCACTAACCCTTGCATCAGCAGAGATTTGATTCTTCAGTTCGATATTGGATCTAACCGAGTATATTTTTTCTAAACTCATCAAAATTGTTTATATATAAAATATTTAGGATCGATAAAATATTTTGCTTATTTCTTTCAAATTTCAATACAATAATTTATTTGGCATAATTTGATGCGTATAGTTGTGTAACATTTTTGCTTTTCAATCCTTTTATTTTATTATTTATTATTCAAAAGTTGCATCATGGATACCTAGAACTAGAATTGGGAGAAATATATAATTGTCTAAAAGCATTTAGACATTAGGCTCTAATCCGTCCCACCTTAATTTCATATGCGAAGTATCATTTTTAATACAGAAATGTATATGAGTTTTGTTTTTAAAAAAAAGAGTTGTCATGGTGTTGCAAACATTTATATCATTTTAGTGGGGGAAAAAGGAAGTTGTACAATTCGGTAATCATCTAAATATCAAAGTTGACATTTTTAAAGGTGAAAATATAATTTCTAATAATAAAAGACATTCTTATATAATTTAATACGGAAAAGTGTCTCAATTGTCTCTTGTTCGGGGTGCAGTGATGAAAGCATTTTACCTATGACCAAGAGGCATGGGGACATATAAGGTGTGTATGTTTAAATTAATATTAAAAAAATAAAAACAAACAATAATAAGTAAGTATATAAATCTATTAGAATTAGATTGTGTGTCAGATTTAGAAAGAAGGCTGGTGGAATTAATTAATATATATTTGTTGATGATATATAGGTGTGGCGGCGTTGGAAAGTATGGGCTTCGTGGCGAACATGATGAGCCTTGTCCTATACTTCATTTACAAGTTATATTTCGACCTTCCTACTGCTGCAAACACCTTCACAAATTTGATGGGCTCAACTTTCTTGCTCTCTGTTGTTGGTGGCTTCATCTCCGACACTTACATCAACAGATTCCACACCTCTATCATTTTTGGGGCACTCGAACTCGTGGTAATTAATAAATTTTGTATTTCAATAATGAATTACATACTTTTTAGCACCCTCACCTCGATGACCCAGTAAAAGAATCATGCAGGCTCTAGCGATGATGACAATTCAAGCTCACACAGAAGACTTGCTACCTTCATTCTGCTTGGGGAAGTCCAGCTGCATAGAAGGCGGCAAGGCCGCATTTTTCTACACGACCTTGTGTCTCCTGGCTCTGGGCGCAGGCGGATTTAGGGGGGCTTTCCCCGCCCTTGGCGCTGACCAGTTCAATGAAAAGGACCCGAAGGAAGTCAAGTTACTCGGGAGCTACTTTAATTGGTTGCTCCTCAGCATAGTTGGCGGTGCATCGGTTGGAGTTACGGTCATTGTTTATGTCTCCACTAACCAACCCTTGAAGAACAACTGGTGGAAAGGTTTTCTCATCATCACGATTGCCACCTTCGTTGGTTTCGTGGTTCTTGCTCTTGGAAAGCCTTTCTATCGCCTTCATATCCCGAAAGATAGCCCACTTGTTAGAATTGCACGGGTGACTAAACATTCCTCCTCTTTCACACCAACTCAAACATTAATTATTTTCGAGTTTAATTGATTCAACATCAACATTTTATTACTTCTGATTAGGTGATAGCACGTGCGATAAAAAATCGTCGCCTGCCGCATCCGGAGAGCCCCAGCGAGTTGTATGAGGTCAGCATGAAGGATTCGGAATCAACTACACCAACGATTCCTCATTCCCAACAATTCAGGTACAGTCTAGTTCTTTCAAATTATTTTTATTGGAGGGAAATGGAACAATGGAGCATCCATCTTAAAATACTCTCTCTGTCCCGCCAGATTAGTCCATATTTCCATTTTCGTCTGTCCCACCAGATTAGTCCACTTTCCTAAAATGGAAAAGAAATCTCCTCACATCAATAAAATATTAATTCCACTACTCTCACAAACATTAGTTTCTGTGCCGAAACCAAACTGGACTAATCTAATGGTACGGAGGGAGTATCTTATTTGTTGGTCGTTATCTATTTCTATATATAATATATATAATGAAGTTTGATAAAATTACGAAAATGCATCATTTCCTAAAAAAAATATATCTCATCACATTAAAATTAATTTTTATTTTCATTTGATTTACTTATCAATATATTTGTATAATGATTTTAAAAATATACTTTAGAATTACTTTCAACTAATTAAAAATGATACATCTTCTTCAATTTTTTTTAAAAAAAAAACTTACTTTGTTAATTTGTTTTTTAGAAAAACACGATAATATATTTTTTCCTTCCATTTAGGTTGGAAATTTTATAAATATAAATATTATTTGTAATTTTGATTAACTTTCCCCTATTTTAATTTTATTCACTTAAAATATCTATATATAGAATTCATAATATTTAAGGCAATAGAAAAATGTAGAAATATTATATATGTGATCTCATTCAATATGTTTTTAAAAAAAATCAATTAAATATAATAATGTATTTCTATTGTAATCTATATCTATTTGATGTATAATAACAATGAAATTATGTTTTCCTCCATTCAAGTTGTTATTACTCTAGGAATTGGAGCCCTACGAGATTTATGTTTAATCTACTCCTTTTTTGTATATAGGCAAGTATATTAATATAACTTAAATTATACTTTTACTATAATTAATATCGATGGATAAAAATTAATAATTTAAAAATTACTAATGTAATTTTTTATATAATTTTATTAATTATATATTGATTTGCATAATGCACAAATGTAAAACTAGTGATGATCAAAGATAGCTATACCCGTTAAAAGTGGGTACATTTTAAAGCTGCGACTATATGATAAAAATATATACTTTGTATAAAGACTAACTAATATTTTTTATGTACTTAAATTAGCATGAATTATAAATTTTTTTTATTTGATAAACTCTCTCTATATATTAATATATATGATCTTTTCATTATTAAATCAAGTATATCTTTATAGAAATTAACATAATTATATTATATTATTATTTTTATAATGAAGAGAGCTTCAAGAATAACTATTATGTAAATAATAAATAATAATTAAAATTTATAATTTTGATATAAACTACAAACCTTATTACAAAATTTTAAATTTATTTTTTAAGACAACTCAAATCTAACATGAGTTTATAAATAAAATAATAAATTAGAGTTACTTGTCCATTGATAATTAAAATAAAATATCCTTATTCTTTAATAATTTATATTTGAAAATATTATAGTTATATCATAAAATATTATTTTACATTACAAATTATAATATATTTAACATTATAATTATTAATAGATTTTAAATACGTAATACATTAATATTTATATACTTCAGAAATGAAGAAAAATTTTGGAACCCAGTGGATTAGATCACTTTACTACATTGAGGTCTACGTTCCAATCTAGTTATTCATATTTTTAACGATTAATTTTAGAAATAAAATTAAATAAAAAATGGAATAAAAATTGATGGTACTTCTGAAGCGGAACCGCTGATTCCGAGTACTAATTGGAACCGAAACGGCCCGTGGCCATCTTGAATGGGGTGTGTGTGTGTTTTTTTTTTTTTTTTTTAAATTATTACTTATTCACGTTGGTGACAAAAAAATATGATGTAATGAGTTGAATGTGCGTAGGTGGCTAGACAAAGCAGCAATCGACAATGAAGGTTGCACGGTGACACAAGTTGAAGAAGTGAAGGTTCTAATAAGAATGCTACCAATATTAGCAAGCACCATCGTCATGAACACATGCTTAGCCCAGCTCCAAACCTTCTCCGTTCAACAAGGCAATCGAATGGACACCCACCTCGGCTCCTTCAAAGTCCCTCCCGCCTCCATCCCCATCATCCCCCTCATCTTCATGGTCATCCTTATCCCTATCTACGATACCTTCTTCGTCCCCTTCGCCCGCAGAATCACCAACCACCCCTCTGGCATCACGCAGCTCCAGCGTATCGGTGTTGGCCTTGTGCTCTCTGCAATCTCCATGTCAGTCGCTGCGGTGATCGAGGTCAAGAGGCGCCAACAATCGTTGAGCAACCCATTTAAACCGATCAGCCTTTTCTGGCTTTCGTTTCAGTATGGGATTTTTGGGATTGCTGATATGTTTACTATGATTGGACTAATGGAGTTTTTCTATAAGGAAGCTCCGTCAGGGATGAAGTCGGTTTCGACTTCGTTCACATGGATCTCGTTGTCTCTGGGATACTTTCTTAGCAGTGTGTTGGTGGAGGCGGTGAACTCGATCACGAAGAAAGTTACGCATAGCAAGCTACCGTGGATACATGGGATCAACTTGGATGATAATAATTTGGATCTGTTTTATTGGCTTCTTGCTATCTTGAGCGTGCTCAACTTCTTTCATTATCTGTATTGGGCAATGTGGTACAAGTACAAGATCAATACCGATCATGCTGCTACTCTGGATGCGTTGCAGCCGCCGTCCATTGGTGGGGACGTGACACTTGAGGAGGAAGGTAAGCACGTGGTCGTGATGAGTGATGGTGGTGGAGCTGCGGCGGAGAAAGCCAAAGGAGAGGAAAGTAAGCATGAGATCGAGAGGGGTGGTAGTGCTCCGGCGGAGGATGCTAAAGGAGAGGAAGGTAAGAATGAGGTTGAGAAGAGTGGTGATAGAGTTGTGGCCACTGAATCCCAAGGAGTGACCGAGAAATTTGTTGAAACTCATTAATTTAGGAACAACTTCTATAAATTTTTTCTTTCCACAATTTCGCTGTGTTTGAGAATTTTTATCAACTGGTAGTATCAACTACTGATTTGAAATAAGAATGTAAGAGGCCACCAGAGCATCATTTATAGTTCAAATTTCTATATAAAGTGCCACTTCAATAACTACCACGGCTTCTAATTTTTTTTAATTGCCTCAGTTTTAACTATTCATAAATATTTCTATTGAAATTATATACATGAAAGCACTATATTTAAGTATATATTAAAACGGTTAAATGTTTGATATACCTAGTCTTCATAATTATCTTACAATTACAAAATCTTATCTCATATAAAAACATAGGATGCAAACAACTATATACAATTATCTTGTCAATAGGAATGATCATATGATGTATAGAAGATCACAGAAACACATATAGATTAATTGACCAAGCAAGATATAAAGGGCAACACAGCTGAGACATTTCGTAAATAGGATGTCGATTTAAACAGCAACACATCAGAAAATTTAAATTGTTTACCCTAGCTGCTTAATGTGTTGGTACATCATTATGTATTGATGAGATCAACACTGAGATGAGCCATCTTATTTATAAATGAATGAGTCAGATCTCTAGTAGATTGTTTTGATCTTATACTTAATAGAAGGCTAAGAAAATGCACAATTTGATCACACTTTTATTTGCGATGGTAGCGAGTATTTCATATACTCTTATATCTGCATTTTGGGTATTAGTAATTTATGGATGGTCTCCTTAGGTTGGACATGTACGTAATCATATCTGTTTAGGATGATAACATTCCATGAGGAGCTCACAAAGTTCCTTATGCTAAAGTCTTACAGCCTGAATTTTTTATTCAAGCATAAGTGAAAAGGGTTAAGTAGTACTACTCAGTAAATTATGAAAAATTAATTAATTATGGCTGTTGTCATATGCTAAATTAATGAATGTCTGTCTGTCTGTAACCTTAAATATGTGGATCATTCAAGTGATGCAATCCAATCCTAATAATGTGGTAATAATGGGGTGAGTCAACATTAATTTCTTTGGTGAAAATAAATTAATGTTTTATAAAAATATTAAGTTCTTGGGTTTAACATGTGAATTTATTATAAAGTAGGGCTCACTTTATTATATGTAGTTGCTCCCCTATCTTGCCAGCAAAGTGCTCTGAGCCCATTAGAATTAGGGTTTCCTAACACTAATTCTATATAAGCCCTTTTCTCTCAGTTCCATGCACGTACAGTGTAACACTACACAACACATGACAATGTTCAATCAACACAACAAATTGAACAGATAGGGGAAATTTAAGGCGGTGGCTCTATTGAAGAAGAAAGAGTTCTTCCAGATTCAGTGCAACTCAGTAGCATATCCTCACAAGATTTAAAAGGACAAAGGGAATAGATTAGAATTATAGGATCTGAGTCTACAACAGACAATATGAATTGTATTTTACTATTTATTCCTTTTGGATCATTCTTAGGATATCAAAAATAAATTAGATTGAATAAACCAAATGAATCCTATGCATGTTCCTAATATTTAATTGCAGAAGATGGATTTACAGAATACCTGAACTCCATCTTCTGATTTCTTGAATCTGGATGATGGTGGTGATATATTTAAAACGTGGAGATCCAATCAATATTGTTTTGTTCCAACAGATCTGATCTTTTGATTTGTATTCCTTGCTCTTTGGAGATTTGATGAGGATACGCACCGAGTTCCACCAAATCCACAACAAAGTCGATCAACTTTCTTGATTGGTTTAGCCGCCGCCGTTTCTCTCTCTATTCTGTACTCACGTACTGAATAGTGTGTTGTATTAATTGTAATGTGATGTATATTACTATTTCTGATCTGCAGAGAGAAGGGCTAGTGTTAGGGTTTGCAAACCTTAGCACTAATGGGCTCAATCAGTTTGTGGGCCAAACCAGGGACCAAATGCAAATAATAAATTGGGTCCTCCATATTAATTAGTTCTTCTTTGTCCATCCCCTAACATAATTAAATAATAAAATATTTTTTTACTTTCAAAACGAAAACAATACTGACTCACCCCTTTATGACCATATTATATGGAATGGGTTGCATTTAGCTTTAATGATCCACATATTTAAGGTTCTAGATATTATTTAATTAATTTGGCTTTTGACAATCTGCCACAATAAATTAATCTCTTACTTCCTATGTAGTACCACTCACTCATTTTCACTTATGCCTGAATTAATAATTCAACATGCAGGGTTTAGCATAATGAACCTTGTGAGCTCGTTAGGAAATATCCCCATCCTAAATCGATTATGATTAACTACATGTCAAGCATATGCAGGCCACACACAAACCACCACTCCCACGATGCAGATATTAAAGTACATGACTCGCCACCATAGCAAGTCAAAGTTTTGTAAACATGTGTATGCCCCCTTAGCCTTCCATTAGGTTTAAGATCATATCAAGAATATTGAGATCTTGCTCATTCATATGCCAATGAGAATGGCGCATCACACTGTTGATCTCATTAATACATAAAGATGTATCGACACATCAAGTAGCTAGGATATGCTCACTTTTATACTTATGTATCATAGCCAAAACCGACAACATATCCAGGAACTGTCTCAATTGTGATACTTATATCTCGCTAGGTGAAACAATTCATATGATCCTATGTGATATCCTACACACCATATGATCATCCCTATAGGCAAGATAATTGGATATTATTGTTAATATCGTACGTTTTTATATATCATATAGAAACTATGTTGATGTAACACTCTTATGAAGACCAGTGTATCAAACGTTGTATTGTTATGAATACACTAAATGATAAATTCTTTTAGTATACAATCCAAACAATTTCCCATTTATACTCCAAGCATAATGCCATCGCTTTATCAGAGTATTAAGTGTGTCTATTTAAGACCTAGCTCATTTACACCATCATCATCTTTTGATCGACTATACCTACAGATCCAGACTATGAGCGTTATTGAGGTTCAATTTCATATGAATACGGGGCCCCGTGAACCATGTAAGAAAATAGCAAGAAACAACTTTGGAACTGAAAGATAATAATGTAGATAAACAGAATTGGAAAGCCCAAGTAGTAGAACTTAATAACAAAGAGAAGTTCAATAAAGAAATTAGGTCGAATAACCATTTTTACTAAGAACAGCAGGTGCACAAGTAAACATAGCAGGTCGAGCAGAGTTACAACTAAGCCAAAAGAAAATGTTTTTAGTGTATTAGTCTAATCATCCCAAAAAGGAGTTGACTGCCCCTATTTATAGTTCATTGGGGAGTCAAAATTTGTATCCCAACTACATAAACCATAGCCGCTAGGTTTCCCATGTATTTAGGATTTGTTGGGGCTGCCTGCATAGACATAGGGGCTGCTGCAACAACATGCAAGCTTCTCGCATCTGCCGAGGCCTATCCGCGATCCGACACCTTAGAGACCTCGCCTGGGTGCCTCTTCGAGACACCTCTCCTAGGTAAGTGCGTGCGACAACCTCCTCTAGGAGGTCTCAAGGTGTGAGCTTCGCCTCTTCAACCTCCCCATCTTTGAGCTACGTTGTTCACCTGCTTGTGGTAGGCATGTAAAGCTACACCTGTGCAGCTCCGAAGGAGCAGCGCACGTGCACTCAACCGCATGCCTGGAGTTGCTTTAGGCGTCCAGATTTGGATTTTGGTCCATCTTGATGGCCTCAGGTAGGTTAATTTAAGCCTTGGCCCTAACAAGCGGGGTCCTCATAAGTCCAATGAGGTAAACAATGTATAAATAAATATGCTAGACCATTCATGTCAATCGCTACCTTTTCGCACACAACGCTTTCTATCACAAATTTTTTGATGATGTGGTACTACATATTCTATGTATCTCACCACCTTGTGAGTCATGGGTTCCCTTGAGTTTGTCATTGCACCAGCTTGATCATAGTACCTAGTGATTCCATTAGACAAACTTGAAACGCACACCTTAAGTGGACAAAACCAGAGTTTTGAAGTTGTTACACACTCGGCCTTCATACCAAAATTCGACACATTTCTGTGTTTGATTCCTATAACTCCTCCTCCAAGGACAACACATAGTTAGAGGTTGATTTCCTTCTTTATGATCTTCCTGGAAATCTGATACTATTCAACCCACATTGTACATTTATAAGCCAGTGTGCCTTTCCAAAGTTGAATTGATATTTGTCTACCATGCTTATAGCATTACAGATATCCAACTTCATTCATTGTCATATTGAGAAATGTAACAACCCTTTTATCGGTCTTTATGATGAAACGAGTCACCACAGAATCAATTTAAGCGACATGAGACACCTCAAAATCCTTTCTTGTGGTCACATAAGACTTTAATCCAAAGGATGTTCCAATACCTCGTATGTCCTACTTCTAAAATTGTTCGAATAACCATCTCTTTTATGCTTGACAAAATTTCCACACCATTTCCGAATTAGGAAATACTATCTACATAATATGCAAGGAAAACCACACTTCCGCTGACACATAAATGGTAGATGAAACTCTTGTTCTAGATATACAATATCAAAACTTCTGTTTCAAGACCTTGAAGCTCCCTTAAGTTAATACTTTTAACTTCCTTGGCATCTAGAACAAGATGATGCTCACCTCACCACATATAACCATTTTGGTTATTGCACATAGATATCATCACCTTTAATCATAGTACCCATTTGTTAAAAAAAAAACAAGGACTAAAAAAATAGAATGGATTTAAGAGTTGCTACTAGTGAGAAGGTCTTGCTTTAAGACATACCTTGCTCACGAACCTAGACTTTTATACTAGGTTACCATTCGAACATTTATTTTCTTGTATATCACTTAGTTACCTATAGCTGAAAACATATTTGTAATGCAAACCTTGATATAAAACCATAACTATTAGTAATTCATATCTAAATCCTTGATTATAGTGCATCATTTTTCATTAACAACTTCGTTGCGCATTCAGGGATTAGTACAACATTGTTCGTCAGCTAGGAATAAGTCGAACGACTTTCCTATGAACAGGTATTGTTAAGTCTGTTAAGGCAATCTCCCACTGCAGCGATGCCCCTTTTATGATGTTAGTTATTGGTGCAACAATCTATGGTTTACCACTATGCACGAGCGACCGTGCAATTGATGACATACCTACCAAGGTATGCTCAATCTGCCACGAGGTATTTCCTGTGAGATTCGAATTGTTTTATCTAGATCGTTGAAGAACAATCCCATACTTGGATTCTTGGTTTCATCCTATACAACTCTATTGTGTATAGGATATTGAAGAAACTACCTTTTCATTTTTTGGAATAGCCCACAAAGCAGTATTAGCTTAAAAATTTCTTCTAACTTATCAGCTTCTTTGTCAACTCAAAAGCCGAACTACCCATCCTTGCGTCCAAAAAAGTTAAGTTTCCACTAGGGTATCTGGAACTGATTTACGAGATACTAGTTTAAGGGAATACACCATTTCTTTTGGCGCACTTCCCTAAACGAAAAACTGGCAAAACTGACATAGCTTATCATCTATAAAGAATCTTATTTCTTTTCTTCTGCCTACACCATTCTTTTGCAGAGGATAACATGTTTAGTCACCTGGGATATAATCCCTTGCTCTACCAAATACTATAAAACACGTCACATTAGATACACACAATCATAAAGGAATCATAATATTTTTACGGTCTTGTTTAGCTTCTTCTCTACCTCAGTCATAAACTCTATTGACTAAAGCAAGAGTCTTTATCGCTAAAATTATTTAGCAACTTAGCAACTGCTAATAATATAGTGGCAAATAAAATTATCAATCATCGAGGAATGAAATATCGAATAACCTTAAGTATTGAAACACAATTTTTGGAATGTGTGTAAGTGAATAAAATTTTTAAAAAGGTTTTTTAAATTTTAACACAAGAACAAAATTAAAATTGCAATTGGATTTAAAATCTGAGAATATCGAGTTTTAAATTCAAATAGTGAACAACATAGATTTCAGGGTTTAATTCCTACCCAGCCTATCATGCAACAAAACAATTATACACCAATTTAATTCCTAACAATGTGAAACATCGGAAAATTATTGTAAATATTAGGATTTGACAATTTACAAAGAAAATTAATTAAATATCTCTATCCTTTCGATCTTAAGAACAATTTAATTAACTCCAGAAAATATTAGACTTATTCCTACATTCTATTTCTTTCTTTTTCAGACAAGGAATCAAAACCATATTATGAAATTATTTTTCCATTAATAATTTTTATCTTTTGAGTCTCAAATTATTTAACTAGCAACCTAAATAAGTGGCCAACAGATTTCGGTTGAGAAATAAACACAACATTTTATAAACTTTGAAAGAACATGAATTTAATTTAACTAACCGGGACATGTAAGCAGGAAAGTTTAATAACCCTAGAATCTAATAAGGAATTTAGTTACATATAGGTATAACAAAAATTATCAAATAAAGATAAAACCTAGAATAACAATGCATAATACAAACTCGATGTAGAAGGTGAATCCAGATTCCTACAATCTTGGTTCGGTTCCACAATTTGAATAAAACTCGAATTGTTGCTCAATTCGAATGATGGAAATTCTCTAAAAATGACGTGTCCTAAAAAAAATAAAAGGGTTTTTATAGTGGTGGAAGATTTATCCTACTAGATCTAGGATTCAAGGATTGAACATCTTTAATCTGTGCCCAACTTTAACTTTTCTAGTGTCGGTGTCGACCGACGTGACTCGACATCAACCGACGAATAGCTTCGCTTCGACCCCCCTTTCGAGTTGTGCCTCGACCGATGCTTTGACATGTGCATCTACCGACATAGCATGCGTTGGTTGATGCAAAAATCATGTGTCAACTTCCTCTGCTTTCTTGCATCGATCATTCTACGTAGCTCATATCGATCAATGGAGACTCCGTCGTCGAAACAGAGGCTTGTGCAAAACGAGCCTTCTCCATACTTAGCAAATTTTCAACCTAAAAATCTGCAAAATACATCACGCATAACAAGCACGAAAACCCTTCTACGCATAATAAACTATATAAAATGCATCAAATATGAATAAAACAACCTAGACACTAATTGATAAATTAGTGAAAACACAAATTTATTGATCATCCTCGATCAATTCATAGACAGGAAATCAAATCACATGCAGATACATGCGTGCAATGCCTCAAAAATTCATTTACCATCCAAGTAGCGCTCATCCACATAAATCAAACAATCAAGACATGATTCAAATTATCGAATCATTGAAGAGGAACCTCACAAGGAAAACTGCTTGCGCTCATCAACTCAAGTGTTTATGAGTGTGTGTAAACTCTCAAATCAAGGCAATAGCTCATTTACCATATGTTTGACAAGTTTCTCATCTCTGCACAGCTCAAATAGTGTAGTTTTTTGGGAATCAAATAGGTCTTAAAAAGTTTGTAGCGAGGCTTCCTAAGTAGGTGGTATTTTTTGGCTAAGTGACTAAAAAATTATTCAATACTCTCATCACAACCAACCATACCATAAAACAATAATAACTTATCACTCCTATTCAAACTCTTTTCTTTCTTCCCACTTTTGTTATAAGGTCTCCTTTCTTTTTCAATCATGCACATTCATCTATTGAACCAACATTTTTTTGTTCATATTCTCATGTTCACTTTCTTTTTTTTTTCAATCCAACCCAAACATCTAAGTTTCAACACATTTACACTTTTTGATCATTCTAATATCAAAGAAATCGTTCAACAGCTCAAGTGGGCTACAAGTGGAAATTGTTTAAGGTTAGTGTATGAGAAATGGGTTATGAAAGAACGTGCCTATAATCACATTCACCCTAGTACTACACTTATGCAACCTCAAGAGATAAACAATTCAAATTCTAGAAGATTATTGCTATAATCTTTTTCACACATAAAGTGAACAATAAGGCTCAAAATTCTCACTTGGGATCATAGTTTGTTCCTCCTGAACAATCATCAAATTAAAAACAGTCCATCATGCACAATTCTCGCATCAGAGAGCGACTCATCAGGCAAGATACTCCTATCATTGGCTACTCTATCAAACGGATTCTTATTCCATATCTACAAACAATCAATCATCAATCAACTATTTTCATTTTAGAGAGGACAATTTATATTCTCAAACCAACAAATCAACAAGTTTCGTTTGTTCTATGTTCCAAGCTTACAAAAACAACTTAAACTACTACAACATGCTATGATTAAAAATATCTTACCTAAATATGCATAAACGAAAGGAAAATAGTAAATAAAGCATTTCACTTTTTTTCGAAGTCCTCATCCCCCAAACTTGTTTCATTCGATGGAGTGAAAAAGTTTGCAAGTAAGATTAGAAAAAATGAAATAGTACCTCAAACGAGGTCTGATGGCCCAGTGTCATTCCCCCTCTACGTCTCCTCCTACGGTAGGTGGTCATGGGCTCGATATAGAGATAGAGCTCATCCATCCACCCAGTCAGGTGCTTCAACTGCTCGTTCACTAACTATCTGTGAGTTGCACCCATAGCACGCTCCTCCTCGAATGAAGTACAAACCTCATAAATAGACGTGCACATCTCCTCTAAAGAAGTGCACTACTGCTCCATGAAGGCGTACTGTGTTCCATGAAGGCACCCTGCTGACTAGCGAACTGCTTCTGCTGCTGCATGAAGGTCAAGTATTGGGCCCAGTCAGGCTCAGCGAAGCTCGAACTCTTACATCCATAGAATGCAGTCCCATGCTCCTCAGGGGTATCCTCCATTGTATCATCTTCTGCACGAGTCTTGTGCTGCCGATCAGACTGTTGGCACAACCATTGCAGATGCCTCTCCTCTCTCTCCTTGTCGTGATTTAAAACTCATTAGTCAGGTCTTTTTCGTTGGCGGTGTCTAGGACGGGAGGTGCCAGGACCTCCTCGAGGTCCAACCATGAGCTCCGTATGAGCATCAGTGCTTATCAACCGGTTGTCATGGAAATTCAAGTCTGTGACATGCTTGAGCTCCAGCTGTGGTAAGGGTAACAGTCTCTATTAGATATCTTTCAATGCAAACCACCTCTTCGTCTAAAAATCACATGCAATTGCATCAATTGTAGATCATCGAGGCGAGTGGGCGGGGCTCTAGCCACCAGATTAGCAGTCGAAATACCAAAAGACTCAGTGATGGGGGTAATCAATCCCCCACTCTAGATCGTGCCTACTTTGGGCCTCTTCTGCCTCTTCCAGTTGTCCATGATGAATGCAGCAAGGCTGATGGGGAGCTCAACAAGTATGCATGAGAGCGCAGGGAGCTCTTGATACCTAGCCTTCGTGCTCTCACTCCGGCCGACAATAGATACTCCATACTCTGCGATAGATATTGAAATACAGGATTATCAAGAGAAGGGGCTTTGAGGTCTCCTGCATCTAGATTTCCTGTTTCCTTGGCCTCTGTTGTGATCTGTCTCCAGAATCCCACCACATTGAATTCGATTGGGTGGTGGTACAATCCCCCTCTAGAGCATCCCCAAATATCATCGAGTTGGGTTCTCGATAGTGAAAACCTTTGATTGCAAAGCTAGAAGTTGATGCCCAGAGGCTCTACCTCAGTTCAAGACTCGTACAATCTAAGTGTCGTGAAAAATTTCCTCATCAAATATAAGTATGTGGCCCATTGTGCAATCATCCACTAACACCAACATACTCTGGCTAAGAGAGCTTCAACATCTGCACGAATTCCCAGTTGTGCCATCATCTTTGGGCAGGGGTAGCAAGACGGACAGTGTAGTTCTCTATCAAGTTGTCATATGATGTTGCTTCATCTTTAGTTCGGAATAGAGGTCTTGCACCGACTATTGGTTATCTCTACAACAAAAGAAACACAGCAGGATGAGTACAATGTATAGAATCATACCCTTAAACAAGCACGTGTCTTCAAGAAAAGATCAATGTATAATCTTTGCCCCAAAACTCCAAAATTTAACCGCTACATGCAATGCCCTATGAGATTTATGTCACTATCCCTTCAAATCAATAACCAAAAGGAAGCAACCCAAAGTTCAAATCCTAACCTAATAATTTTGAAAGTTGAACAAAACTAAAACATATATTAAATAAACTCACAACCTATATCGAGCAATTTAACAAAATATGTATTCGAGTCATTTTCTAAGGCATTCAAGAATTTGAAGATTTCATCGGTTCAAACCCCAAAATAACTTGAATGAAACTCATAACCACAATTTAATCGAAAATGAGTAAGACTAAAAAGCATACCTTGAGTTGAAAGCAAGAATCGAAGAAGAAATTTTGGGGGTTTTGAGTTTTAGAAGAAGAAATTTTCATGTGTGAAGTGAAGAGTAAAGAAAAAGAAAGGTTTTAAAAGCTTACCTTGCGCTCTTCAAACCTCTTTGTTTCGAACGATACGCGGTGTGTCAGTTGACGTGATTATACATATATATATATATATATATATATATATATATATATATATGAAATTTAAACCTATTGATCAACGAAGATGCATGATCGATGCAGATTGTATCGGTCAACGCGGACAATATGTCCTCCTCGATCAACGTGTCTCAGTGTTGACCGAAATAGAGCCTTCTCATTAAACTGCAATTTAAAAAAAAACAAGGTAAAAATCAACAATCACCAAACTTGAACTCAAATTTAACAAAAATAAAATGCTTAGACTCGATTGACTCCCTTGAACTTATAAAATTAATCTAAACTCACACAAAAATAGTAAATTGTTGGGTTATCTCCCAACAAGTGCTTGATTTAATGAGTCTAGCTCGACAATACCTACTGTCTCGGGTGATCGAAGTAATACACATCCACAACACCAATTTGTTGTGAATTGTAGTACTTTTTCAAACTCTGCCATTCACCTTGAATGTAGTCCCATCATGGCCAACTAATTCAACAACTCCATAAGGATATGCACACACCACTGTGTAAGGACAAGTCCACCGCGACAACAACTTACTAGACATGAATTTGAGTTCAAATTTAAAGAGTGTGGGAATCTATTTTTCGTCATGATAAGGAATCTGCAAGATTCGAATAAAAGATTGAAATCAACAGCAAAATCAACATTCAAAATTGATACAGATCAATAGACATAGTTATTTCCTTTCTTTGTTTAAACGTGTAAACACCACAATGTGAATCATAAAGTAAGAGATACAATAAAAACCTTTTTTCTCTCTTTCAATTCCAATATCCATTTCGAATCCAAAATTACAACATGGTATCAAAGCAGGTTGGGCTCAGAATTGAGTTCATCACTGCCCTGAATCCAATTCAAGCAAACCACAAATCAAACCATGAATCAAAAACCTTTCTCCAACCCAGAACTCAGAAAAATTTTCATCATCGTTCTATATACCTTCCTCAAACCCAATTGGCAAGATCAGGCAGATTTCGAAACTCTTCAAACCTGCAATAAAACATGACGGATGAGTTATCAACTCAGTTAGCCAACATAATGAAAAACTCAGAAAGTCTTCATCTGGGTTTCAAACTGGATGGCCATAATTATCCATTATGGTCAAGACTTATGAAGGTTTCCATTGGAGGCAAGTGTCAACTTCCACACATCACAGGGAACCCAACACCTCCAGACAAAGTCGATTCCAAATTTCCCAAGTGGGAAGAGATGGATTTAAAAGTTTGTTCATGGCTGGTACAAAATATGGAGACCCATCCGATTTTAAATTTTGCTTAGTACCAAACCGCAAAGGCCATCTGGGATGGTCTCGCCACCACCTACAGGAGTGGTACCGACCTTTTTGTCCTGTATGACCTAGTGGAAAAACAAACAAAATTAGTCATGGAGGACCAACTCTCGAAGATTACTGGAGCAATCTGCAGACTTGCTGGATGAACATAGATCGAAGGGACTCAAATCCAATCGATTGCTGCGAGAAGGGAATATCACAATATCAAAGCATCATAAGCCAGAGGAGGTTATAGCAATTTCTTTCTGAACTGGATCAAAAATATAATCCAATTGGAAGAGAGATTCTTAAGGAGACACCAATCCTTTTGCAGAATCGGCGTTCAGTAGGATTCATTGAGAAGCTGCCAGATTGGAAATACTCCACTCGGCAACCAACTCTGAAATAGAACAGTGACACATAGGGTCTGGGCTAGCCCTTCGATCGAGTTAAGCCCCAAACTAAACGAACTTTGTCCGTACCGGAACTTAATCATCTCGACCGAAAATTGACAAGTCGAGGCTGTAATGCTCTCATTGTGGGAAGAGAAAGCACACAGAGGAGATGTGCTTTGAGCTTGTCGGCTATCACGAATGGTGGAAGGACAACCACAAATCTCCCACCACCACCACAAAAGGGAAAGTAGCGATGGGCGTGAGTCTGGGAGTATCATCGACGGCCTGAATCGGCTTCGGAGGAGTTGCAACAGTGAGGTCGGAGGGAACCCTTTACTTATTTGCGCCACCCCCTCTGCATTCTCTCTATCTGGCCATCCTCTCCCTGTTTAGAGGATGGCCAGATAGAGAGAATGTAGAGGGGGCGGCGCAAATAAGTAAAGGGTTTGGTTCAACCAAACCCTTTTTCAACCCTAATATTCTTAAATTGCAAAATAACCCCTTAGGTTAAAGAACTTCTAAAACTGAGTGTTCTAAATTGCATATTAGTCCTTTTAATTTTCCTGAAGTTCCTGTTACATCCTTAAGAATCCTGAAATTGTAACTAACCCCACATGTATAAAATCTAATGTTTGTAATATTCAAAATCAAATTGTTAAAAGTAAACATTGGATTTTTAACTGTGGGGCTACAGATACAATGACCTTTGATAAAAATGATTTTTTTAACTTTTTCTCAACCCTTACCAACTCATGTTGAAACTGCTAGTGGTAATGTTACACCTGTTAGGGGGCGGGAACTATTGAAATCTTACCGAATATGCATGTGTCCAACTGTCTTTATGTCTCAAGTTTATCTCACAAACTTCTTTCTATCAGTCATGTCACCAAAGGACTTAACTGTACTTTACTCCTACAGCCTCATTTTTGTCTTTTGCGGGACATTTAAATGAAGGAGATTATTCGACGTGGCACTATGCATGATAGCTTGTACTATGTTGATGAGATATCTCCTAGAGGCACAGTGATGATGGCACATGGATCGTCTGAAAGAGAAGCTTGGTTGTGGCATCGACAGTTGGGTCACCTGATGGAGCCCAAGTAGCAGTTGTGAGAGACGATCCAATCTACATTCCGAGTGGGCCGATGACTTGAGCTCGAGCAAGGACTTTGAGTGCTGGATTGAGTTCGTTGATTAAAGGCATTTGGACTGCAAATAATCCCAAGGATTCTATGTTGCTGGAAGAATTAAACGAAGGCCCAAAAGTTATTAATTTAATTATGTGTAATGATTGAGCTTAGTTTAATTTATGTAGTTATTTTGGGCCAACATGTTTAGGCCTTGTTTTAATTAAATTTAGAATTTATTCCTTACATTTTCAAAATTTATTTCCTTATTAGTTTAGGGTTTGAGTTGCCTATATATAGGCCTTGTATGGTACAATTTTGATTCAGTTTTCAGTTTAATAAAATTTGTGAGGTTTTCTTCTTTAATTCTATTAGCTTAAATTTTCGAATTTCTATTTATCCATAGGAGTTCGACTTCGACTAATCAATCGACAGTCATTTCCATTGGTGGTGTCTTCGCATATATCCTTCGTTGTTGGGTCAATCCGCTTCTTCGGTCGTAGGAGAATTAGTTCTGGACTACGGTACTTGAAGGTTTTCGAATCCAAAGGTGTTGGATCTTCCCTTGTTTTCAATTTCAATTGCTTCCGCGTTGTGTCTGCGTCCATTCCTTCGAGTTCCTGGGCTGCGATCTAAACCTTCCTGGCAAGGATCGTATCATGTTGGTATCAGAGCCAGGTTACAATCCTGGGACCTGTGGGTGGCATTCATCTCACTCTTCAGCAACCTAACCAATTCAGATTTCATGGCCTTCATCATGTATTTGACCTGATCACCACCAACAAGCTCACATCCTTTCACCTCCTCAGAATCATTAGTTTTAGACGTACCTGCAAGAAAGGTTAGATAACAAAATAAAAGAAGGGCCTCACCACCTCACTGACTCTCGTGTATCACTCAGTTATATCAAGACACTCACACTCGTGTATCTCTCAGTATATAATGGCTTTTTCAATCCCTCTATTAATCTCACACTCTCTTGCCTTTTTCCACTCTTTTCTCCTTTCCAAAAACTAAAAAATTCTTATTAAAATATATGGACTTCAATTCGATGCACCAACAGGAAGGGAAGACTCTACACACTCTAGGAAGGTAAACGATCAAAAACAAATGAAAATATTTTTCGGAAAAACTTTCGGAGGGCAATAACTACTCAAAAACAATGGAATTTGGCCAAAAAGCACCATATATCACGGCGAAGCCGTGTGTCTAGATTGTCTCGCCAAGAAGTTTTTGAAAAGCACAATTAAGCCAAAAATGGACACCGAACGCAAAAGTTACGACAAAAACGACCAAAACCGACAAAAAAGGCAAAAAAGGCACTAGTAGAAATAAAAAAATTAGGGATTTTTGATTTAATTTTACTCCCCCTCTTTTTTTTCTTTCCTAACACTTTTTTCGATTTTTTTTTGACGAATATTTTTTTCTCTTCGAACTCTAACTTTTATTTTTTGTTCGAATTTTGTTTTAATTTTGCCCTTTTTTTAAAAAAAATAATTACCAAATTGTTTGGTAATTCAATCAATCAAGAAGGAAATAATATGGCCACCAAGGAAGAAAGGTATGAATAAGGTATAAGGAATAAGGAAAGAGAAAATGGGAGATTTGAATTAATCTAATATGGTAAGAAAGATAATTCAAATCTTGACTCTCAAGGAAACCCTAACCCGAACATTTTCGACTCTAACAGGAACAAGACACGAAAAATACGAATCACAAAAGACAGGAAACAAGGACAAGAACAAGACTCAATTTTTTTTTGAGACACAGACACGAAAATTGAAGAAAATGAAGAGGAAGAGTACGACCTGGATATTGATACCAAAATGATACGATCCTTGCCAGGAAGGTTTAGATCGCAGCCCAGGAACTCGAAGGAATGGACGCAGACACAATGCGGAAGCAATTGAAATTGAAAACAATGGAAGATCCAACACCTTTGGATTCGAAAACCTTCAAGTACCGTAGTCCAGAACTAATTCTCCTACGACCCAAGAAGCGGATTGACCCAACAACGAAGGATATATGCGAAGACACACCACCAATGGATATGACTGTCCGATTGATTAGTCGAAGTCGAACTCCTATGGATGAATAGAAATTCGAAAATTTGAGCTTTCAGAATCGAAGGAGAAAACCTCACAAATTTTATTAAATTGAAAACTGAATCAAAATTGTTCCATACAAAGCCTATATATAGGCAACTCAAACCCTAAACTAATAAGGAAATAAATTTCAAAAATTAAAGGAATAAATTCGAAATTTAATTAAAACAATGCCTAAACATGTTGGCCCAAAATAACTAAATAAATTAAACTAAGCCCAATCATTACACATAATTAAATTAATAACTTTTGGGCCTTCGTTTAATTCTTCCAGCAACATAAAATCCTTGGAATTATTTGCAACCTAAATACCTTTAACCAACGAAATCAATCCAGCCCTCAAAGTTCTTGCTCAAGCTCTAGTCATCGGCCCAATCGGAATGTTGACTGGATCGTCTCTCACAACTGCTACTTGGGCTCCATCATCACTCATCTTCTAGGTATCTTAAAACTCTTTTTCCTAAACTAGCTAAGTTTAATTCCACCAACTGTGAAACTTGTGTTTCAGCCAAAAGCCACATACAATCCTTACGTTCCAATAATACCCGTGTTGATTCTGTTTGTTCTCTTATTCATGCTGATGTTTAGGGACCTTCACCCATATCCAATAGTCCTAAATTCTGATGTTTATTGTTGTTTGTGGATGATTGTATGAGGTTAACTTGGGTTTACTTCTTACAAAATAAATTACAAGTAATGGATAAACTTACCCATTTTTATACTATGGTCCACACACAATACAGTAAACCTATTGTTAGGTATTGATGTAGAAATCCTACCTTAATCTGATGTTTTGATGTGTCAAAACGACATATCAAAGTCTAGGGCTTAGAGTTATTACATCATGTAATCCTTGTATAGGATATTCGAGTTGTAATAGTCTAGGAAGAAGGAAGTCAACAAAACTGTGGAACAGTTTTGGAGAAGAGACCATCCAGGCAAAAATTGTCTTGACCAAGAAGATGAAGACTAGCAGAGCAAAGTCGCGAAAACTGTGGACACAGTTTTCACACAAAAACTGCCAAGATGTACCAACAGTTTCACAAACAAGACAGTTTCGCATACTGGAATGTGTACACGAAAAGATGTCGAACAAAGTCTCAAGGGATCACCAAGAAGTAAATGATAAAGGATCAGACTTATACTAAGCTGCGACTGGCATACAACATTCGACATCTGACACACAAGTACAACTACTCTGAAAAACAGTACGATTGTAGCAAAAAAAGCAGAAAGACGAGCGACTTTTCAGAAGAGCATGAATTATGATTTGACATCATCTCCAATGTCTCTACCGGCTAGTTCTTGGTGTTTCACCTATAAATAGCCGGAACCACAGATACTTGAGAACCTTTGCCACTCTGCTCATCTGATTATACACGCTATTTTGAATCTCCAACTCACTCATTGTCTCTCACAGAAGAAAAGTACTCAAGCGTCTTCAAGAGAGAAGATATAGCTCCCGTAGTTCATTAATTGAGCTCATTGCATTCATTGCTATGGAGGCTAAGGAGATTCCCTGCGAGACATCGCAGTACCAGGATTAAGTGAGCATACTTAATCTAGTATCTTGGTGTTCTTACTGTCTACGTAAGAACACAACAACCTGATCTTTGCAAAGGAAGAACAGATTATTACGGGCTACTGCCAATTAGTCGATGTTTTGGGAAGAATAGAATCATCCAACCTATCGAAGAAGGAAAAGGGAGGTTTGTCCTCAGTCTATCTTGGAGCCGGTCCACAGAGAAGACGCAGAGCCTTCGATGGACTGAAGAAGGAGTGAAGTTCAACTGCCTGGGCGAGTGATCCACCTTGCTATGGACAGAGGTTTCTGTAGCAGCTGGCTATAGATCGTGAGGAGTGTAACTTCATAACTTAGTGAATTACCGGATCTGATATTCGAAGAGTGGACGTAGGACTTAAGGCTCCGAACAACTATAATATCATGTGTCGTTTATAGTTTTCCTTACTTCTCGCATCATACAGTTTTTCATAAATACTTTGAAACCTTCAATACTTACTGTGTAAGTATTGAAGTGTATAAACTATCAAACTGTTGGAACTGTAAAATTGTTAACTAATCTACTAACCTAACTAAAACTGGATTTTTAACTTAAAACTGTTAGTTATAGGGTACCATTGAAACTTGATTTACTCATAATTAGAGTGTAATTACTTCCACTGCACATTACAGACACTCTGATCTGGGACCAACAAGTGGTATCAGCGCAGGTCGATCTTTCTAGATTGTCATGTTTTGAGTCGCTTAAGACCGGATCTATATTTCCTTACACATTAACTGTGTTTATCTAGTGTGTCTTTAGTGAACAGGTTAATCATAGAAGATGATGAAGTTTCCTACTCTTCCCAAATACAACCCAGAAAGGCTGGAAGTATGGAAGCAGAAGTGTCTTCTTCAACTTAGAGCTCAACATCCAAAGATGGATGAAGTCCTGGAAAATGGACCTCTGAAGATTCAGATATCCAAAATTATCCTTGCAACAGCAGACCAGCAAGGTGGTGTCGAATATATAGGCAAGCAAAAGAAGGATTATACATTTGAAGACAAGAAACGTCACCAAGTTGACTTCATCGCACAAGAGATGCTGATAGCAAGCCTTCCAGAAGCCCTTCAAGACGCAGCGGTGGAAAAAAACTCTGCCAAGGATTTGTGGAACTGGGACGAAAGAAACAAAAATGATGAAGCGCAACAAGAAGCAAATAGCCATGGAGAAGTATGAATCATTTCAGATGCTACCAGGAGAATCAATCAAATCGATGGCGGCAAGATTCAACACCATCTTCAGTGAGATGAAGAATCTCGAAAGAGAAGAAAAAGTTGCAGACTTGAATTCTAAAATTCTGTCAAGACTGCCAAAGGAAGACTGGTTTGTTAAAACCACTAGTCTAAAGGCTATGGATCTCTCACAAATGTCCACCAAAGAACTGTTCGATGAACTTCAAGCCCATGAATGGGACATCCAGATGGTGAACAAATATGAAGTTGCTCGAACTACAAACTCAGCAACCGATGTCAATGCAGCATTCTTTGTCAAAAGAGACTTCCAAAGGCGTTCAAAAAGGCCAGTTTACTTCGAGAAAACTTCACATCAATCCTCATCAGCTACTTCCAACACAGTTCAGAAAACAAAAACTGAACTTTCAGTTGCAAAACTGGAAGTGCAGTTAAAGAATCTGACTGCACTTCTTGAAAAAGCTCTGGATGCTCTGGATGAGAAGGATGAGGAAGCACTGCTTGCCTTCATGGCAGCCATAGACGGAGATGTTACCAACGATGAAGATAGTGCCTCAAATCGCGAAATCCTGGTAACAACTAATCTACCCACACCTAGTGTTTCCTTATGTTTGATACACTCTCTGAAACATGTTGCTCTAGCTCAGAAGATATTACTTTAGAGAAAATTATCAAAGAATTTGAAAAATTCCATGAAATAAAGGACACACTAATTAGTGAAAATGCCTCACTAAAATTAGAAATTTCAACTCTAACAGATGAAATAGAGAAATAAATCACTTAGTGTAGAATTAAATTATATTAGAGAAGAGCATGTAAAATTGTTTAAAGATTTTGAAAATGTAACAAAAGAACGCGATTCTCTAAAGAAACTTGAGCATACTGAATGTATTTCTCTTTTAAAAGAAGCTCAAAGATTCTAAGTGAGATTCTGAGTGTTCAAAGACCTCCATCCAATAAATTCGGACTTGGATATATTGAATATCAAACTGAGGAGGAAATCTTAAACAATCACAATCCCACCTTAAGAACTGAGAATACTCATTTAGGCTTTGTCAAAGCAAGACTCAGTTCAGATACTCCGTTGGATAAGGGAAAGGCAGTTTCCAAGAGACCAGTGAATCAGAATGTTAAGACCAATTCAAGGTCAAAAATTGAACTGGCATCTCTACAGAATGCAAACCCAGTTAGAAAACTAGACAAGCAGATTGTCATGAGGAAAACTGACCATCTCTCAAAACTGGATAAGCACAATGTCTCCTACGCAAGGACTCCAGTTTTACCAACAAGAACAACTGAGCAACATGCACATGTTGCAAGGAAGTCTGTTTGACAATCGGACTTCAATCCGAGTAGGTGTGATAGAACTATTACTTTTCATACCTTTCTACCAAATAGGGGGAACACCTATTTGAGGCCAGATTCAAATCATTTTCTAAATCAAAGGACTATGATGGCTTCACACCTTAAAAGAGTCTATAAAAACTTCTTCCAGAACAGTCAGTTAAGGAGGAGTTCACCAGTTACACACATAAAAAGCATGCATCCACACAGCACACACTGCTTTAGAAATAAGGTTAATCATAACCAGAAAGGTAATTTAGTTTCACAAACTGTGAAAATAAAACAAGTGTGGATACCTAAAGGATGGATTCACAAGACTAACCCTGTAGGACCCGAAAGGATACGGGGACCTAAATAATTTCTTCTGTGTTGCAGAGTAGGAATCCGCTGAAAACGACAAGAACTTGGATATTAGATACCTTAGTTAAATACACTCACATACTGGTAGCCGTGTGAAACACACACAATTAACACGTTAAAATTATCAATCCGGTCTCTTTTCTAATTCGCTCAAGTGGATATCATCTACTCCATTGAAGGGTATCAATAGATAGGTTACACAAAAGTCATTGGTTTATATCTATCTAGGCAATGAATTGTAAACAAAACTTTAAATGCAAACAATCAACTATTACACAAATTGCAACTTCTCCAAGCAAGCAATTCAATCAATTGTATAGGTAGATCAAGATAACAAATCCGACAATCTTAGAAGATAGTGAGTGATTGTAAACTTCAATTGTTCTGAATTAAACCAAGTTATGTTGCAAACAACTTTTAATTCCTATGAGGTTGAGCAACCGACTCTTACGTCGCTAGTCACTTGCTACAGTTAACTAGCGGTAGATGGCACTAGGAGTTGCAAACAGCTACATTATTAACTCCTAGTCCACTCCCAAATGACCGTCGATTATTGTCCTACAATCCTAGCACCGCACATGGATTGGAACTAGAACTATAAGATTATGCACTTATCACGACGATTCCGTCCGTGTGTTGGCTGCAACATTCACGTCAACTACCTAAAGGCTAGCTATTACCTACACCTAATAGGCAAGAACAAGCTCAAGTGCAAATCAACCCCTCATTGAAAAGTAAACAAGCATAATCGATTCAATCCATCACAATATCCGTAATACAACACTCACTAATGAAATTAGTTCTCCATACCTTGAGTTAAGTACAATACAAATTGAGAATTGAAAGAATTCATTACAAAACTTCAAGGTCAACGATTGATCTTCTTCGGTTGTCTTCCTTGAATCCAATCTACCTCTCTTCCTTCTTTAATCTTCGCTAAATGGATGGAATGTTGGTTGATTCCCCTTGATTTTGGTTGGGGAGATGTTTTGAGATGAATCTAGGAGAAGTATCGTGACGGTTATTCTAATTTTGGGCAAAAGTTCTTCAATTAACTGATTTTCCCCCTTTTATAGGCGAGCAAACAAGGCCGTGGATCGCCCGAGCCAACCATGGCTCGCCCGAGCCATCCTGGGAACCACAACACATCTGGGAAGCACGTTCTGGCTCGGCCGAGCCAGAACTGCTCGACCGAGCCTACTCTCTGCCAGCCAGGCTCGGTCGAGCTTGCACTGCTCGGTCGGGCGAGTCCTCTGCCCGGCTCAGCTCGGCCGAGCCTGCTTCGCTCGGCTGGGCGAGTCCTCCAAGCTTCTGAAACCCTCCTTTCATTCCGCTCGGACGAGCCTAACCTCCTTGGACTCCAAACTCGGACGATTTTCCTCCAAAACTCCACCAAATATGCCATATTATGCTCAAAACACGTCCTACAACATTTCAAACATGAAAACACGAAAACAAGACAAAAGAGCAACAAATGTATATGATATGAGGGTAAAATGGCCACAAACATGCACGCTCACACATCGAAAAATAGGTTATTTTCCACACATATCACATACCAACTCCACTCACTCTTCAACCCAGCCAGCAAACATCACAATTGTTGCTACGCTTGGGTTGATCATAGAAACAGTGAACTACAACTCATCACTAGTGACATCTCCAAAGGATTCCTCTACGATGTCCTTCATTTCCGAATCTAAAACTGAAACATCACTGGATCCTAAACTTACTACTCAAGACCCTGATCCTGAGCCTACTACTCAATGTTATGCGTTACTTGTAGAACCAATAGAGGTGTTCCTCCCAAACGGTATTCTCTTGAAAGGCATGAAAACTCTCGGTACTCTATCGGATCTCTAGCTAAGATGAAATTCTCAAACACCAGGAAATTTGAAAGGCATTGTATGAGGTGTTGGAATTGTATAAATAAAAGCACTATGATTGGTATATTGGGAAACTTTATGTTTGATATACTGGCAATCATTAATGACTTGCAATAAACAACTCCTGTCTGAATTAACAATCATACGATGCGAATAAACACATCAAGTTGTCTCATCGATAGGGAGATCATATGGTGTGTAAGAGATCATAGAAGATCGTATAGATCGTTCGACCTAGCGAGATATAAACAGTTATCACAGCTGAGACAGTTTCTGGTTTGGCTGTCGGTTTAGGCTGCGACACACAAGTCCATAAGTGGTTTATCTTGACTGCTTTGTGTGACCGATACATCTCAATGTATTAATAGGATCAACAGTGAGATGAACCATTCTACTTGACATATGAATGAGTAAAGATCTCTGTAACTTGGTTGGATCTAAAGTCTATTGAAAGCTGAGGGGCACACATGGGTTGACTTTCACTTTGACTTGCTATGGTGGAGAGTCATACATGTACTCGTATATCTGTATCTTGGGTGATGGCAGTTTGTGTTGGGTTTCCTCAGGCTGGATTTAGATAACCATATCCGTTTCAGGATGG